>VMDO01017763.1:0-44007 GCA_007922755.1 Pedetes capensis
TATATATATACATATATATATGTATATATTTGTTCTTGTTAGGTGCTGGCGAGTTGGTGTCTGACTCATAGCAACCCTATGTACAACATGTGAAACATTATTATCAGTGCTTCTCTGCTATTAATAAGGTTTTCAATGGTGGATTGATTTTTGGGAGTGGGTATATGTATATATATATATATATATATATATATATATATATATATATATCGTTGTTGTTAGGTGCCATCAAGTGGGTATCCGACTCATAGCGACCCTCATAGGGTTTTCAATGGCTGACTGTTTCAGGATTGCCTTGGGAGTGGATTGCCAGGTCCTTCCCCCATTTTTGCGGTGCTGGGAATTGAACTCGGGGCCTCAGAGACTGCAGCGCAGCGCTCTACCCACTGAGCTAAATCCCAGCCCATATATATATATATATGTATATATGTATATATGTATAAAATATTCACTCATAAATTTTATTAACTGTTATTTCATTTTGCAAGAAGTCAGTATTTTTGCTTGAGTTTGGCTTTTAAGTAAGTTGTTTCCCAAACTAAAAGATTAACCCATTTCAATTTATGGATTTTGAGATGGCTGAATTGACATCAAAACTTTTTTAAATGACAGAGTTGATTTTAGATCATTATAAGCAAAGCAGCAGTAAAATGTCAAATATCATGTTTCTATATTCAGATGTCCTGATAGTGCCTTATACTACATTTGAAACTACTTTTTCTATTATAGAATGTAATCTTTGATGAATTTTACTTTTGGAAATTCAAAGGTTCAGTGTTTGCTTTGCCATACTCCATCCGACAGTAAAATTCATGTCAGTGGGATTAATTGTTACTAGTGAATAAAGCTTCACATGATTTTGATGTATTTAGATTAAATAATTTTGATTTCCTTGTAGAAAGATTTTAAAAGTCATATTACTCTGAATTTGTGGATGTCACAAGCAATTATTGGATAGCCAACAAACAACTGGTTTACTATTCAAGTACAATTCATAGACATCATTCACCAAGGAATTTTAATGTGCCTCCTACATTTTTTTGGTATTTATTTTTAAAGATGCTCTTTCTTTGTCATTTGGATACTCAATGCTATGATTTTATGATTTTATGCAGTGAGGGAGAATACACTCCTTGGGGAACCATAGATTATCACCAGAAAAGGGTATTTAAAAGAATCTCTTATTGGATTTGAGTTTCCGTTAAATGATTTGGGAGGACAGTCTAATGAATTGAAAATTTGTTCTAGATTTTTATTTCATAAAATGCCCTATGAATCATTTTAGTTTCCAAACATTCTAAAGTGAAGTATTAATAAATCTAGTCTGATAAAATGCAAGTATATAAACATTCCCTTACTTTATAACAAATCATCATTAATTTAGCACCTTAAAGTAACATTTACTATCTCAAATTTTGTAGGTCATATGTTTGGCAAGTTTGACTAGTTTTTTTCTTTGGTCTCACACGCTGAAATCAAAATGTTCGTCAGACAGAGCTCTAAGATGGAGGCTCTGGGGAACAGTCCACTTCTAAGCTCATCAAAGTTGGAAACTTTTAGTTCTACAGCAATTAGATCTGTAGAACTAAGATCCTCTTTTCTTTCTAGTTGTCAACTTTGAGTCAATCTTGAGCACTACAAGCTGCTCCTCTCTCAGCAATGAAGAATCCCTTCTATTGAATCAATGTGACTTCATCTTCTCTTAACAGTTGAAGAAAACTCTTTGCTTTTAAGGAATTTATGTGATTGGATTAGGCTAAACCACAAAATCTCCTATTCTAAGGTCAGCTGGTTGATATCCTTAATTATATCTCTAAACTCCATCTACTGTGTAATGTAACATAATCACAGGAATTAATGCCATGAACTGGAGATTATGGATGCCACTTTACAATTCTACTGCCATCATGCTGGAAGCCAGGAGTTGGTAAGAACAGCATGGTAAGTATCTTGCTTCTCATTTCCATCCACAATATTTTCCTTGTGATTTCTGATCTCTTAGCTATGGGGCAAGAAGGAAATTATTGGGAAGAAATTGGGCAAAGAAATGATAAGGCAAGGAAAATGATCTTACTTGATTATTGCTATTATAAATTTATTTCTTACTTTCTGTTTTTGACAATTGTGTTATGCTAACTCTTCCATAGTAAATACCTTCAAATGTTATTAGAGATCCCTTAGTACTAAGGAGGGATGTTTTAATCTAACAAATTTCTTAATATCTATAATTTCCTCCATAGGAATATGTTAATTTTAGATTTCCTGTGCTGAGTCCACTTCATTGTCAACTTGCCCCATTCCCAGTGTAACTCCCTTGGAACTCCATTCTGGTTCTCATACGGATGAGTCTCTACCTGGTCTGCACAGGAAAACTTATATTCTTTGTCTTTGCATTTCCAAAGCAGCCACTTACGTAACTTGTTGGTTGGAAGTTAACTATCCTATTTCTTACCTTTAGACTTCTCAAAGATAGTCAGACAATATTGTACTATGGCTTTTTAACTTCTGACAAAGTACATAAAGCTCTCCAATTGGCCTTGTTGATGTTTTCTCTTTCAGTTGGGGTGATTTAGAGATATTTCTCTTCATAGCTCCTGTAGGGATGGATGGTGAAAGCTAGAACAGAGTTCTTTAGGGAAATCCTCATAAATTCTCAAGCAATCTTCACTTTAAACTTTTTAGTACCTTGTGTGGAAGGGACTTGGAGATTGGTTTCTTTATACCTATTTTGTAAATTGGTACTTGTTAGAAGATATTTCCTTAGTTTCTCACCTGATCCTCTCACTTTGTCATCTTGGGTCATTCACTCTGGGTCAGGCATCATTTTATATGCTTTATATGTTCTATCTCAACAAATATTCATAACAACCTCATGAGAAATGTGCACACAATATCCCTAATTTACAAGCCAGGAAATTGAAGTATAGAAAAGTTAAGTGATTTCAGTCCCCTTCATCCAAAATCATTGAGAGACACACCTGTAGTTGACTGAATTAGTTATCACTCACTTCAATGAGGGAGAACATACTCCTTGTGGAACCATAGATTATCTCAAGGAAAGGACACTAAAAAGAATCTTTTATTGGATTTGAATTTTGGTTAAATGATTTGGGAGGACAGTCTAAGCAATCAAAGTTTTTCTTGATTGAATATGTCTAAGAGGGGCTTCTCTAAATAAATATTATGTATCAGAAGAACAGACTAGAATGAGGATAAATCTGCTTATTTTAGGTAGGAAATTAGGTGTTTGGAATTTTGTACATGGCAAGATAACCATGCTTTTTGTCTGTTTTTACACGAATCATGAAATAACTTAATTATTTCATTTTATTGTAGTCAGGGAGACATGCTAACTGAGGTTTCCACTCTGTGCAAATTCTCTTGTAGGAGAATGATGTGGCCTAACAATGAATGTCAAATGTTAGAGGTACTCTGTCCCTTTTTTTTCCTTTTCTCATTGAATTATCTAATATTCTATTTTTTTAGAGGTTGGAACTATGATTCAAACACAGACAGTCTGCCCAGGGCCCATATTACAAAGTCCATGCTTTGCTAACAATTTAACTAGTAATTCTTAAAAATCTGTTTACTCCATTGTCCCTTATATTTTACCTGCAATTGTATAGGTCTTGGCTAGGTTTTGACTAAGTAAAATCTAAAAACAGCCTGCAATGTTTATAGGTATTTAATAAGGAATTATGGTTTTTCTCCAAAATATCATTACATTGATATAGATAACAACCCCTAAATTAAAAGAACAAAAAATTGATATCCTAGGTCAACTCTTCCATTCTCTATGTTACTTGATTGATCTATTTTCTTTTCTGTGGCTTAAATGTATATTTATATTGTCCTTTATAGTTACCTATGTAGTTACCTCTTAATTTTTTCAGGTGGAATCAAATTATTTCATACAATCTTTTCTTCAGTCTGAAGGACTTCCTATTTTTAGTAAATTACCTCTTCAGGTGACATAATCTCTCAGTCTTTATTTATCCGGGGTTGTCTTTATTTCTCCATCACGTTTGAAGACCAGGCTTGTTAGAGACAGAATTTTTGGCTGACATCTTTTTTTTTTCAGCACTCTGAGCATGCTATCACCTTGCTTTCTAGGCTTTCAGTAATATTTACTGTTAATAAATATTGTTGAGTATCTTTTACATGATGAGACACTTTTTTCTTGCTGTTTTTGAGATTTTGTTTTTGTCTTTTTATTATTTAGCTATGATGTATCTAGTTGCAAATATCTTTCAGTTTTCCAACTTGGAGTTCAGTGAGATCCTTAAATAGGTTGTTGTTGTGAGATGTTAGCTGGGTCCAACTCATAGCTACCTTCATAGGGTTTTAAATGGCTGGTTATTTTGGGATTGCTTTGGAAGTGATTTGCCACATCCTTCTCTTGCTTTTTTGGTGCTGTGTATCAAACCTGGATCCTCAGAGAGTTCAGAGTTAAACCCTAGCCCCTTAAACAAGTAGATTAATGTTTCCCATCCAAATTGAGGTTACAGAAATAATGACTGAAAACCATTATTTGTTGTTCCTCACTGTATAAACAATATCATATTGTTTATCATATTGCTCATAGGTCCAATGATTTCCAAATACCTGCAGAAAGTCTAGTTTGGTTCCTGAATTAGGGTTCCCATCTATGGAGCCACCAAGATGGAGTTCTTAGAGTCCTAGGATGGGCAGAAAATAATATATGATTTTATAAATATAGATAACATTGAAGACCAGCCAATCCAGTAATAGCTCTTTGTTAACCTAATATTTGATTTGTACACAAATAATTGGTCTCTTCCATTCTCTGGTGCTCTTATATTTCAAATATTACTAAAATTCTCAAAATTGTATGCAGTAAAGTTCTTAATGGGTTGGGATTTAGCTCAGTTGGTAGAGCGCTGTGCTGCAGTCTCTGAGGTCCGGAGCTCGATTCCCAGAACCGCAAAAATGGGAGAAGGGCCTGATAATCCACTCCCAAGGCAATCCTGAAACAGCCCTGGAAAACCCTATGAGGGTCGCTATGAGTCAGATACCGACTCGTCGGCACCTAACAACAACAACAATAACAAAATTCTTAATAGTTTAAGTTTGATCACTTCATGTATGGTAAAATTTCACTAGATTTATAGAACAAGTATATTTCCTTTTGTGAAATGTCTCTCCTTTTCATAGATAGTCTTAATAATATTTAATATTTTTCCTAATCTTCCAGGAAGAGGAATGTCAACTTTACCTGCAGTTGTAGCAGCTTTCTTTATCTATGTAAACTCATGAGCTTCTTTCTTCTTTCTTCTTCTTATCTTACATTTCTAGTACTTCAATTTTTAATTATAATTAGTGTACCTTATATGAGAATCCATATTGCAGTTGACATATCACAACTTAAAATATTACTTTTTAAAGTAGCTGGGTGGATCAATTATTCCAGTAATAAATAAAGGCAGAGTTTACATACTTTTAAATAATAATGTGGGCTTAAATGCTGCCTCATATTTTTCTTCATGAAAAAAATGTGTTGTTGGAAACTAGATTTCTCTGAAGATGATTATTAATGACCAAAAATACATCTGCTAACTCAGAGTTATGGAGGTATTGGCTTCAATGGATTTAGATGAAGTCACAAACTACGTAGGTGATATTGATTGACATAAATGGTTGATTCTATCAAGAACATAATTTGAAATGTTGCTAGGCACTATTTTGGTGTTAAGTCACGATCACAAGCAGAATTCACGTTGCAACTCTTGCTTACATGTACATGAAACATTTTTAGAACAATAATTAGTTCAATTTTAATCCTTAATATTTGCTGGGTTTGATTCTTCAACCTTTTAATTATGTTGCCTTAATTATAGATTTATTTTAAGTAAGGAATTTAGATGACAGATCATATAAAGTTATAGGTAATATATCTTTACTTAGAAAATGCTTTGTATTCTCCAAAATTATAATTGTAAAAACAGGAAATAATAAAAATATTGGCCAGTAAGAAATCACTAAGCCACATTAAGCAGATAACACAACATTAATCAGATATTAAATCCAAACCAATCCAAAGGTTGGTGAAAAATTTGTATTTAAAAATTTATTTTTAGAATAAGATGGTATAAAATTTCAAGCCAAGTTTCTGTGTAAACTTTAAATGTCAATATTTTTAGAAAGACCTTAATTCTATGCATATATAAATAATTTTGGAAGCTTCTAATTATGTTATATTCCCTGATGAGTTTTAATGTGTATATTGTATTGTGAAAGTTTGCATAATTGTTACAAACAACCATAGTTTGAATCTGATGAATTCAGTGTTTCAGCTACTGAAAATTCCAACTAGACTTTTTAAATAAAGTATGTTTTATAATGTAGTACTTCCCTCTTTTAGTTGTTCATATTATCTGGCAAACAAATTTCCTAAAAATTCCTTGCCAAATAATTCATAAAAAAGAAAATAAAAATATAAGCAATAATATATCTCAGAAATAAGTACATGACAGTTTAACCCAATATGTAACATAACTACTGAATTATAATCATTATAGTGAATATTTACTAAGCACTTCATTTATCGTATATAATGCCATAGTATTTTTTGTAGTATTTTTGGTAGCACATATTGGTTGGTTGCTAAATATTGACCAGCATTCTAGTTTTTAGGAAAACATTGAGCAAAAATGTCTTCTAAGAAATTTGATAAAAATCATTTCTATTTACAGAGCTATACACAAACAACAAAAATAGTGTAATTAAGATATAGTTCCTCAATCATGATCCCAATAAAATTAACTTGAGTAAAACATACAATCACTGAGGATTGTTATTTTTGTTGCTAGTATTTATTTCCCCAAAATAGTTCTAGCCTGGTGTGCCTTGTGTGGCATAGACTGTCTTAGAGCCGAACAATCTTCCTTTTGTCTTCCTGTGCACAGAGCCTGGTGTGCCTTGTGTGGCATAGACTGTCTTAGAGCCGAACAATCTTCCTTTTGTCTTCCTGTGCACAGAGAAAGGTTAAATTTCCCAATCTCTCTGGCAGTTAGGTTGCAGTCATGTAACTGGCTCTAGCTAATAGAATAGAGGGATCATATTATTGCCTGGCCATGAACGATATGATCTTCCATGATCTCAGTCGGTGTCTGGAAATAAAGTGCTCCAAAATAACAGAATCACATGAGAGTGGGAAACTGGAGCCTGGGATTCTTTTCTTGGATGGAACAATACAGGAACATCTGTACTGGACTTTATGTAAGTGGCAAATAAACATTTGTTGAATTAAGCAACCAAGATTTTGGTTTGTTTGTTATAGCAACTAGCAAGTGCTACTCTGAGTAATACAATTGGCAAAAATGCAAAATTTCCTGAGGAGTTCTTTAAAAAATAATATTTTCCAAATTAAGACATAAAATGGATATGCTTTTCATGATTATACTTTTATTATTAACATTTAGAAATCATCCACTCAAAAAGAGTTTGAAAGCACATTCAGAAATGAAAATATAAGTGCATAAAGAAGATAAATGCTTCTACATCTAAGTTTCAAAATAAGTTTGAGAGGACTTTTGGATAGTATTATATATTGTTATAAGAACACCATATGTACAAAATATGGCAGAAACATGACTTATACCCTTTTTTAAAAATTATTGCACTTTATAAATCCCTTGGCAACATCATTTAACAAAATAGCTTACAGTTTAGTTACATATTTCCATGAACTTATAAAATGTCCTAGAGCATTATGTGTAGTGTCTGTTAATATAAAAATATGTACCTTTTGGTGCATTTCAAAACGAAAGCAAAATGTTAAGTAAATTAGTAATCAAAATTAGCCTCAGTAGACTCAGTCAGATAATTGTTCACCAGGAATAGAGATGAACCTACAAATATCTGTAGACAAGGTTTTTCAAAGTCATAGTTTTCATTACAGGTCAGTCTTTATATTTTAAATATCACAGTTTCTCTTTTCTTAGGATATTCTATCACAAAGATGGAATCAAGGCTACTCAATTGGAATATTGGCTGAGAAGCCACCCCAAAGTCTCAAATAAAGGAATGAAATGCATTATAACATGCAAGAGAAAACTTGAGAAAGAACCAGCCCATGAAGTTCAGGAGATGAGCATGCTAACGGAGAGTGCTGTTGTTGCTGGGTGATGTGGAGTCGGTCTGACTCACAGTGACCTTATGTACAACAGGGCAAAACACTGCCCAATAGTGTGCCATGCCTGGCACTATGTCAGTGCTTCTCTGTTACTCATTAGGTTTTTGATGGCTGTTTGTTTTGGTAGTGGTCTGCCAAGTCCTTCTCCCAACCCTACAGCATCCAGTATTCCCAGATAGTCTTCCATCCAAATACTAACAAGGCCCAACTCTCTTACCTTCCAAAATCAAATGGGATCAGATGCCAGGGTGGTATGGCTGTACACTGATAGTTGGAACAAAATAATGGGAACAAAAGTTCTGAGAAGGTAATGGCTGTGCCGTGAATATCATAAAGATGACCTATATAGCTAGAGCAGAATAATGACTTAGGGGTAGAGAGAGAAGTTTGGAAAGGTAAACAGAGGAAATATCATGTCAGATAATCTAGGTCATAATAGTTACAGTATTTTATTTTAGTTATGAGAGACCAGCTTTAGTGATTGTAAGAAGGATTTCTACCTGATCTACATTATGTATTCCCTCTTGTCCAAATCATATTGTTTTATCCAGCAAGATTGAGTCATTAAGATATGTGCATTGCAGACATTATTATTTATTATAATCATTTGGTCAGTGTTAAAGAGTTTTCTCTTAATTCAAATAAAAATACTAAATATTCTCTGTGACCTATATAAAAATCTCCTTTTCTATTAAGGTAATATATCACTTTGTTGACTATCTTTTTTTCTGAAGATATGTCAGCAGAATATTGAGGGTTTTTTTTTTTTTTTTTTTTTTTTTTTGGTTTTGAACCCAAAATAAAAAAACCTGGCATGCCTCACATGCAAGGCCTCACACTTGCAGGCTTTGCAAGTGCCTCACACTTGCATGCTTTGCAAGTGCTATACCACTGAGCTGCACTCCCAGTCCATTTTTTTTTCTTTTTACTTTTTGAGGCAGGTGTTGCTGAATTACGCAGACTGCCTCTGGTCTTGAACTTGCGATCCTCTTGCCTCTGCCTCCCCAGTTGCTGGGATTACAGGCATGCACCACCATGCCTGGCTTAAACATTGAGTTTTAAGTTAAAAATTTCAGCTATGTGCTCTACCATTTAACAATAGAATGTTACTGTAAAGAAGGAACTCTAGCCATTAGATGCTATGTTAGTCATTTAAGACTGCTTTAAGAAATTATGATGGACTGTCTGACTTATATAACAAACATTTATTTTCTCATAATTTTGGAGTGTAGGAAGTTCAAGATCAAGGTGTCAGAGATCTGGTTTATGGTGAGTGTGTTCTTTCTGGTTTGCAGACAGCTGTCTACTCCTTATATCCTCACATAGCTGAGAGTAGAAAAGAAGCTTCTAGGGACACTTATATGATAAAATCCCATTTGTCTGTTTTTACTTTTTGCCTATGTTTTTGGGGTTATTAAGAAAAACAAAACAAAACAAAACAAACTTTGCATGTTACATCAATTTCCTAAAGTGGTTTTGCTATTTTCTTCTACTAGTTTTATAGTTTCAGCTCTAATGTTTTTATTTAATCCATTTTGAGCTGATTTATGTATATTGTGAGATGTAGAGATCTAATTCATTCTTCAGTATACATTTATCCAATTGTGGGAGCACTATTAATTGAAAAGACTATCCTTTCTCCAGTATGTGCTCTTGGTGCCTTTTTATGAACATAGATTAATTTCTATGCCAATATTCTCATTCATTGGTTTGTGTTGCCATTTTTAATACCAGTTCTATTTCTTTTTTTGTCCTTATACCTTTGCAGTATGTTCTGAGGTCAGATACTGTGATACCGCCATCTTTTTTCCCCCATCTCAGGATGCTTTCACTATTCTTGCTTTTTTTGTACTTTCATATGAATTTTAGTTTTTTTCCCTTCCTATTTCTGTAAGGAAAGTCATATTTTGATAGGGACTGCTTTGACTTATAAATGGGGCTGGGATTTAGCTCAGTGGGTAGAGCGCTGCGCTGCAGTCTCTGAGGCCCAGAGTTCAATTCCCAGCACCGCAAAAATGGGAGAAGGACCTGGCAATCCACTCCCAACGCAATCCCGAAGCACTCAGCCATTGAAAACCCTACGAGAGTCGGATACCGACTCGACGGCACCTAACAACAACAACAACAACATGATCCTTTAAACAATTGATTTTGTATCCTGCAATTTTATTGAATTTATCAGTTCTAACAGGTTTTTCATAGAGTCTTTAGGATTTTATATGTATAAAATCATGTCATCTGCAAACACACATAATTTGAATTCCTTCTTTCCAATTTGTATCTTCTTTCTCTTGTCTAATGACTTTTGATCACTTTCAATACTATGTTGAATCCAAGTAGAAGTGGCCATCCTTGTCTTGTTCCAGATCTTAGAGAAAATATTTTCAACCTGTCGCTGGTAAGTATCATGCTGGCTGTGGTTTGTTATGTAAGCCTTTATTGTTGTAAGTATGTTCCTTCTGTACCCTAATTTGCTTCTGCACAGTATAGGGTACAATCAAGCAGTACAGTTGAAGAACAAATTTGCAAACTATTCTTCAAGTGAGGAAATACTGTATACTCTTGATTCTAACCTGTACCCTTTCAACAGTTTTAGAGGAGTACAAAATCAAGTTTGGATTAGATTTGTGGTTGAAAATATACAACAAACTAAACAACAACAACAACAACAACAACAAAATCCAATTTAGACTTGGAAACTGATCTGAATAGACATTTATTTAAAGAAGACCTGCACACAAATAATAAATATATGAAAAATGCTCAGTATCACTAATAATCAAGTAAATGCAAATTAAAACCACAGTAATATATCATCTCACCTTGGTTACAATTGCTATTATCAAAAGGCATGAAATATCAAATACTGGCAATGATTCAGAGAAGTTGGAACTCATACACTGTTGATGACAATGTAAAATTAGTACAGTCACTACAGAAAATAGTATGACATTTCCTCAAACAATTAAAAATAGAAATAGTATATGACCTAGTAAACACATTTCTGCGCATTTTCCAAAAGAATTGAAATCAGAATCTCAAAGAAATATTAACAGTATTATGTTGATTGCTGCACTATTCACAATAGCCAGAATGTGGAAAAAACCTAAATGCCCATCAACTGATGAATGGGTAAAGAAAATATTATGTACATAAAATAGAATAATACTCTACAACCTTAAAAAGAAGAAAATTTTGCAATATGTAATATCATTATTACCCCTTGAAGATATTATGCCAGAGAAATAAACTAGGCATATAAGGACAAAGAAATGCATGTTTCCATTTACATGAAGTATATAAAAGTGTCAAATTCATAGAGTCCAAGAGTGAAATAGTGGTTACCAGCAGCTGAGGGAGGGGAAATGGGAAGTTACAACTCAATGGGCATAGTAAAGTTTCAGTTAAGCAGGATGAATAAGTTCTAGAAATGTGTGCATAGTTGCATCTATAATCAACACTATTTGAGGTGTGTCTTAAAGATTTACTAAAAGAGTAGATCTCATTTTGAGTTCTTACCACAATAAAATAAAAATTTAGAAAATAAAATAAGAATGATTTAACAACAGAGTCAGGGTCTATATAAAACAATCTGAAAAAAATTATTGACGAATATAAAGCAGAGACTTATCATTTAATTTATAAAATACCACTTTTTAAAAAATGTATATGTAATTTAAATGAAACTATTCAGCATTTCAATGAGAATATCCAGCTAGCTGCCTAGAAGTAAATGAGATAAAATGATTTTGTATGAATGTAAAATAAGCAATGCCATAAATTAAAAAATAATAATTTGTAAATGTATTAACAACACAAAGTAATGATATTACAAAATGCAATATAGTCATAAGAAAGTATTAAGAAACCAATCCATTTAAGTATAGAATTTTCCTTGTGGACAAAGGGTCACTCTCAAAGATCATTAGAGGAAATGTAAAATATTACATTCATTTTGGAATATGCTCTGTGAATATTTTTTAATTTTAAAACATATACTTTCTGATTCAGCAATACAATTTTCGAATCCCACTCTATAGGCAAATATGTATCAAAGAATTAATAATTAATACTTAGTACATTACTTCTTTATCTTTGTTTTCTGAAGTGACATTAAGCTAGAAACAAACTCAATGGACTTCAGTTAAGAAAATCTTAAGGTGTACATTAAAATTTTCCAAAGAAAAGACAATAAAAATAAATTAAAAATGGAAAAAAGAAACTATTAACTAGATTATGGAATAACTGCATAATGGAGTACTATCAAGCTGCCAACAGTGAGTTCAAATTAATATGGCTATGTATTCTGATTTCCTCACGACAGTTACAAATAATAACTGTTTTCCAAACATAATTCTTTTTTAGCACAGTCTTTCTTGGCTTGGGTGAAATGTACTTATTCTTGTTAGATTTATATATGTTTACATGAAGATAGTCCCCAAATATATTTCAAGATACACACATATTCAAATGTGAACAAAAAATAAAAAGTCCTCTGTAAATATTTGCATGAGCTATGAGTGTGCATAAATATCTGGAAACAAAATGCCATTTTCTGCTGTCAGGGTTAGGACTGGGAAGCATATTGTTGTTGTTAGGTGCCGTTGAGTCATGTCTGACTCATAGTGACGCTTATAGGATTTTCAATGGCTGACTGTTTTGGGTTTGCTTTGGGAGTGGGTTGCCAGTTCCTTCTCCTGTTTTTGTGGTGCTGGGAATCAAACTCAGGATCTCAGAGACTGCAGAGCAGCACTCTACCAACAGAGCTAAAGCCCAGCCCCGGGAAGCATATATGCCATTTGAAATTAAAAAATATATATATATATATATAAAGTATATTTTACTATTGAGAAGATAAATATTGAAGAGGTGGTAAAAAATAAACTTAAAACCTTAGAAGACCTCATACTTCTTTCATCTTTTATAAAATATTCAAAAGTTTAATAAAGTGTTCTTTTTTGCTATGATTGTATTCTGAAGAATATTATATAATTGAAAACAATAAAATATTAAAAGCTCATTTCCAAAATTATCATAAATGCCTCATGGAAAGTTAATTGTCACATCTTATTTTTTCATTAGACCCATTATCTTTATTCTCAATACGGTTCCCACTTGATAATTTTTAGCAAGGGAGAAAACATCCAATGCCTACCATATATCTTGGAAGAAGGACTCACTCCCAAAAATCAATCTGCCATTGAAAACCCTATGAACGCAGAGAAGCACTGATAATAGTATTTCCCCTGTTGTATGTAGGGTTCCTATGAGTCAGATACTGAGTTGATGGCACTTAACAACAACAACAACAACCACATATCTGGCATTATGTTAAATATTCCAAAAGTGATCTCTTAAGGTAGGGTCTATGCAGTTTAGTTTTTCTATTTCTACATTCAGGAAGTATAGTGTCACCATTCACACTAAGGTCTACCTTACCCCTTATCTTCCCTCCTTTACCATACTGCTTCCCATGCAGTTACATTTCTGTAATTTTGATTCATACAACATTATTATGTTTCTCACATGGTGAAGGCTTCACACTGCAATAGTTATTTTCTTTCTTTGGATTATAACTGCTGGTACAAAATTAACTCATATTTAGAGTCATGTCACCTTTCTCAACATTGCCAAGTACATGAGAGTCTATAAATGGCAGCATGTTGGATTAGCTTTGTTTTAAGGAAATACAACTGAAAGTTAGAAAAGATAAATGACTTGTCCTGCAGCACATTCCAAACCATGAGGAGTTAAAAATAGAATTGTGGACAAGTTAAATGTTCTTTGGCTTCCTAGTCTAGAATATTATTTATAAGGTGTCAGTTCTTCTCTGATTTTAGAGGATGGTTATATAAATTTTATTGCTTGCCAGGACTAGTAATGATTATATGACCTAAGTATTCTTGACTTGTTGAAAATTGGATTTTAAAAAACTCATTCATTTCCAACTGAGTTAGTCTTCAAAATCATTTGACATGTCCTTCAAAGTGGGCATAGTGCTCTAATAATATACTCTATTGAAGCCAAGAGATGAGTAGTTTTAGTTATGTGTTATTTGCATTCTCCATTGTTTAATGGAACCTGGCTAAATTTGGCCATTTCATGGGTAGACACTAGATATTAAAAAAATATTGTTTATCTATCAACAGATATTTCCAGAGTGTGTGCTGTGTGACAAGCACTCTTTCAAGTAATGAGGGACAAAACAATGAACAAAATCCGTATCTTCATAGGATTGGAAGAGATAGGTACCCCCAAAATATGTATGGTATCATAAGGTTTATATATCAGACATTAACTGGTAAGTGCTCTGAAGGAAAACAAAGCAGATCAGAAGACAATGACTGTTGGAGAGATGTTGTTTTAGATTAAGGGATCATAAAGGGCCCCCAGGTAGTGTGACATTATACCTGAGACCTGAAAGAAGTAAAGGGTCTTGACTTAGAATAACATAGGTAGAATGAACACAGAGGTTGAAATACCCAAGGCAGAGGGTGCGTAACATGATTAATGGTAAGTTCAGTGTAGTTGAAATTAAGAAGTAAAGGAGAAAATTGTAAGTGCTGAAATCAGAACTGTTAGGTGCTGTCAAGTTGGTGTCTGACTCATAGTGACCCTATGTACAAGTAAAACAGTATTGTCAGTGCTTCTCTGCTATTCATAGAGTTCTCAATGGCTGATTTTTGGGGACAGAGTAGGCTGCTGAGTCCTCCCAAGCCTACAGCACCTGGTGTTCCTAGGTGGCCTCCCAACCAAGTACTAACCGGGTCTGACCCTGCTTAGCTTCTGAGACCTGGCAGGATAAGACGCCACAGCTATACCCCTGCAGGCCAAAATCAGAGTGGCAGGTGAGAAATGTAAGTAGAATATCATAAAACCTTGGTGAGGACCTTAAATTATATTCTTGGAGAGAATGATAGGCATTGGATGTTTGTAAAGCAGAGGAGTAATATGACTTAAATTTTCAAAGAATCACTTGGGTTTTATGTGCAGAACAGATTGAAGGGGAAAGAACTGAAGTGAAATCAGTTGGGAGGACAGTAAAAAGTCCATGCAAAAGATGATGAAGGCATACTTCTCAAAATGACATACAGATTCAGTGCTATCCCCATCAATGTGCTAGCTTCTTTTTCAACAAATGACAAGCCAGTCATAAGATTCATGTGGAAACACAAGACATCTGAAAAAGAGCATGGCAGGCAAACACATTTCCCAGTTTCAAGACTTAACACATATCTGTGTGGTGGCATAAAGGACATATCAATGGAAAAGAATTGAGTCTATAAATAAGTTTTTATGTTTATTGCCAATTGATTTTTGGCAGAGTTCTAAGGTAATTCAATGGAGAAATAAAGGTCTTTTTAAAAAATTACATAGGATGAATGGAAATCTACACAGGGAAGAGTGAAGCTGAATCCCTACTCCACATTATACCGAAAAATTCAAAAGGGGCTGTAAGGGATCATAGACAGGCCATGCAAGAACTAAAACTGTGACACTCTTTGAAGAAATGCAGAGATACACATCTGACTTTCAAGAAAAAGTCAGGGACAATCAAATGATTTTTGTCATTAGGTGCCATCAAGTCAGTGCCCGAGTCATAGTGACTTTATGTACAATAGATGAAACACTATTGTCAGTGCTTCTCTGCTATTCACAGGGTTTTCAATGGCTGGCTGTTTTGGGGAGTAGGTTTCTGAGTCCTTCTCCCAAGCCTACAGCACCTGGTGTTCCCAAGCAGCCTCCCATCTAAGTGTTAACCAGGTCTGACCCTGCTTAGCTTCCAAGATCTGGCAGGATCAGACACCACAGTGATAGGATTTAGCACAATTGGTAGAACACCTTCTCTGCACCCTCTGACCACCCATGTTCCATCTCTAGCACTGCAAAAATGGGAAAAGGATGTGGCAGTCCACTCCTGAATGTCAGCTATTGAAAGCCATGTGAGTGAGGGACCTATTAGACATGACTCGATGGCACCCAACAATTGATGAACCAAATGATAGAAAGTTTAAAGGTAATAAGGGATCAATATATGATATGTAATACATCATAATATAATAATAATATATAATAATATTATAAGTGCTAAGATGAGTGGCAGAAATCCCGAGTCATGCTGTTGTAGAAGGAGAGAAAATGAACTTGTGGGATGATACAGACAGGAAGTGTTTATGAAGAAAGTGATTTTTTGTGCTAAGCAATTTTGACTTGATGTAGATGAAGAACCAGATAACAAACTTGGGAGAAACAAATGTAAATGAAAGTAGAAAGCCATATTACACAGTACATATGTAGGGGATTATTTTTTATTGGTAATTTTTAATGTACAACTTAATTAGTTTCATTATGACATGGGTTTCATTATGATATTTCCATATATGCATTTTATTGTACATTGCTCACATAACTTCCCCCTTACCCTCTCATGACCCTCCCCTGCTATCCTCACCTTCCACCAATGATCTCCTTTCTACTCACGTCTTTTGTGAGAATATTTATCTATATATGTGCATCCTAATTTTGATATAAGTCCAAACTTTTTTCTATAGTGATACACCTTTTTACATTCTCAGTAGTATTAGATTGGTGGTCTGGTCCCTTTACATTATTGCCAATCTTTGTTATTTTTTTTTCATTTTAGCTACTCTAGTAGGTTTTTTATCTTCCCCTTTTCCCCACCATACTGATAAAGTTGTGCCATTTACATTGAGATTGACCTCTCCCACTTCATCCCTCCTCATTGACCTTCCTCCTCCTCCCATCTTCTCCAATCTTCACTTCCCTCTGCTAGATCCCTCCTTTCCACTCTTAAATTGTCCCTTCTATGCTTAGTTTGATTGAGATTTTTATTATATTTCAATTTATATATAGGATTTTTTCCTTCCTTTAAGTTTGATTCAGCTCCCACATATGAGAAAGAACATATGGTATTTCTCTATTTGGGCTTGTGTTCATTCCCTTAAGATGTTCTCCAATTCCATCCATTTTGCTGCAAATGACATTATTTCATTTTTTTTATTGCTGAGTAGTATTCCATTGTGTATACATACCATAGTTTTTAAAATCCGTTCTTCTGTTGATGGGTTTTTGGTTGATTCCACATCCTTACTATTGTGAAAAGTGCTGCATTGAATATGGAGATGCAAGTGTTTCTGTAGTATGATGATACCTCTCCCTTTGGGTATATTCCCAATAGTGGTATAACTGTGTCATATGGCTGATCTATTTTTAGTTTTCTGAGGTATCTTCATATTGATTTCCAAGTGGAGCTGTAAATTGGTTCAACCACTTACAAGCTTCTTCATTTGAGAGCTATCTGTTCACTTCCTTTGCCCACTTGTGTATTGGATTATTTGTTGTCTTGGGAGTTGCTTTCTTGAGTTCTTTGTAAATTCTGGAAAGTAGTCCTCTGTCCATGTATAAGATATGAAGATTTTCTCCCATTCAGTGGGGACTTCCTTGACTCTGTTGATTGTTTCCTTTGCTACAGAGAAGCTTTTTAACTTCATGTAATCCCACATATCTATTCTTGTTGCAATTTCCTGAGTAATTGGAGTCTTATTAAGGAAATGCTTTCCTTTGCCTATATGTTTGACCATATTGTGTCTCTTTTCTTCTACTAATTTTAAGCTTTCTGTTTTTATGTTGAGGTCTTTTATCCATTTTGAGTTAACTCTCATGCATATTGAGATGTGTGCATCTGTTTTCATTTTTCTGCAAGTTGATATCCAAGTTTCCCAGCACCATTTGTTGAAAAGGCTATCCCTTCTTTAATTTGCTTGTTTTGCTCCTTTGTCAAAATCAGGTGGCTATAGATGTGCTGGTGTATCTCTGGGTCCTCTATTCTGTTCCACTCATCTTCAGGCCTATTTTTGTGCCAGTACCAAGCTGTTTTTGCTACTATAGCCCTGTAGTATAGATTAAAGTCAGGGATTGTGATCCCACTTGCACTAGTTTTGCAGTTTAAGAGTGTTTTGGCTATACATGGTCTTTTGTGTTTCCATATGAATTTTTGGATCATTTTTTCTATTTCTGTAAAGTCTGTCATTGGGATTTTAATGGAGATTTCATTAAATCTATAGATTGTTTTTGGTAGGACAGCCAATTTTACTATATTGATTCTCCCAATCCAGGAACAGGGAAGGTCCTTCCACTTTTTAGTATCCTCTGCAATTTTTTTCTTTAACGTTGTGAAATTTTCCTTGTAGAGATCTGCCTAGTCTTTGGCTAGATTGATTCCAAGGTATTTAATCTTCTGGTGGGCTATTGTGAAAGGGATTGTAGCTGTAATTTCCTTCTCTTCCTGCTTACATTTGGTGAAAAAGGAAGGCCACTGATTTTTGAGTGTTAATTTGTATCCTTCCACTTTGCTAAGGGAGTTAATTAGGTCTAAAAGTTTTCTAGATGAGGTTTTGGGGTCCTTTAGGTAAAATATCATGTCACTCGCAAATAAAGATAATTTGACCTCTTCTTTGCCTATCTGTATCCCTTTGATTTCTTTCTCTAGTCTGATTGCCCTGGCTAGGACTTCAATCACAATTTTAAGTAATATAGGAGAGAGTGTACATCCTTGTCTTGTTCCCAATCTCATTTAATATGATGTTGGCTGTAGGTCTGTCATAAATGGCCTTTATGATATTAAGATATTTTCCTGTTATGCCAATCTTCTCTAGGGTTTTTATCATGAAAAGGTTTTACACTTTGTCAAATGCCTTCTCAGCATTGATTGAGATGATCGTGTGATTTTTGTTTATAAGTGTCTTGATATGTTGAATTACATTAATTGATTTTCATATGTTGAACCAGCCTTACATCTGTGGAATAAATCCCATTTTGTCATGGTGCACAATCTTATTAATATCCTGCTGAATTTGGTTTGCCAAGATTTTGTTGAGAATTTTTGCATTTATGTTCATTAGGGAGATTGGTCTATAATTCTCTATGTTAGATGTATCCCTGCCTGGTTTAGGTATCAAGGTGATGGTAGCTTTATAGAATGAGTTTGGGAGTGCTCCCTCCTTTTCTACTTTTTGAAATGATTTGTGGAAAACTGATGTTAATTCTTCATTGACAGTTTGATAGAATTCTGCTGTGAACCCATCAGGTCCTGGTCTCATCTTTGTTGAGAGACTTTTTGTTAACTTGTCTATTTCAATGTATGTAATATGTCTGTTTAGGTCACTTAAGTGCTCTGGAGTTAATTTTGGTAGATCATATATGTTAATAAATTTATCCATTTCTTCTGTATTTTTGTATTTTTGGAATACAATTTCTGAAAATATTCCCTGATGATTTTCTGAGTTTTGTTGGAATTGGTGGTTATGATCCCTTTTTCATCTCTAATTTTCATGATTTTGGGCTTTTCTTTTTTCTTTTTGATGAGATTGACCAGGGTAGCATCTATTTTATTAATCTTCTTAAAGAGCCAACTCTTAGTCTCATTAAATCTTTGAATTATCATTTTAGATTCCAATTGAACTATCTCTGCCTTGATCCTGATAATTTGTATCTGAGTGCTCCTTTGGGGATTAAGTTGTTGTTGGCTTTCTAGTGCCTTGAGATGTGTCATTAGGTTATTTATTTGGCTCACCCCTACCCTATTGATGAATGCAGTCAATTCTACGAACTTCCCTCTTAGAATTGCCTTTGCTGTATCCCATATGTTTTGGTTGGATGTGTTTTCATCCTCATTTGATTGCAGGAATTTTTAAATTTCTGCTTTAATTCCGTAATAACCCATTGATCATTAAGAATTGTACTATTTAAGCTCCATGAATTCTTAAAATTTCTGGTGTTTTTCTTGTTTTAGAGTTCCAATTTTATTCTGTTATGGTCTGATGAGGTTCAGGGGATTATTTCTACTTTTTTTGTATTGATTGAAGATTTTTATGTACCAAAATGTGATCTATCTTAGAGAAAGTTCTATGTAGTGCTGAAAAGAATGTATATCCCTCATCATATGGATGGAATATTCTGTAGATGTCTGTAAGCTCCAGCTGTCTAAGGTGCAAATTAAACTCATGATTTGTCTTTTGATTTTTTGTTTTGATTACCTGTCTTGGCTAATGTGGGATATTGCAGTTGCTTTATTCTCCATAAAGTTTGTTTTATGAAGCTAGGTGCCTCTATATTTGGAGAATATATATTAAGTAATGTTATTGGTTCCTGGTTGATTTCTCCTTTTAGTAATATGAAGTGTCCTTCTTTATCTCTGCTAATTAGTTTTCAAGTGAAGGTTAATCTATCTGAAATTAGAATTGTGATTCCTGCTTTTTTGTTATTTCCCCCCTGCTTGGTATATTGTTTTCCAGCCCTTAATTTTCAAACCATTACAGTTTTGTGGGTTAGGCAAGTCTCTTGAATGGCACATATAAGGGGTTTATGTTTTTTCATCCAGTTGGGCAGTCTATGTCTCTTAATGGGTGAATTAAGACCACTTATATTAAGAGTAATTATTGAGAAGTGTTTATGGTTATGATCAAGTCAGTACTTGTTACTGGTATTTGATTCATTTTTATCTTACTTCTTTCTTGATTTCCTCTCATGTTAATTGTTCATTTCTTTGATCTTCTATGTGGGGTTGTCTTATCTTATGTTGTAGTTCATTGAAGATCCTCTGTAATGCAGGCTTGGTGATTACAAATAATTTGAATGTGGCAATATTATGGAATATTTTATACTCATCTATTTTAGAAGATATATTTTCTAGGTAAAGTATTCTTTTTTGGAAATTTTTCTTTTTCAGAATGTGGATGATATGTGTCTAGGTTTTTGTACCTTTCAATGTTGGTGTGGAGAAGTCTGTGGTTATTTTAATGGGTTTGCTCTTGGAAGTCAATTGGCATTTTCCCTAATTGCTTTCAAAACTGCTTCTCTGCTATCTAAAGTAAGCATTTGTACAATAATGTGTCATAGACAGGATCTGTTTTGGTTTAGTTTGGGTGGAGTTCTGAACAATTCAATTGTATAAATATCCAATTCTTGCATTAGATTTGGGAAGTTTTCACTCAATATTTCTTAGAATAAATGTCCTAATCCTCTTATATTGCTTTCTACTGCTTCAGAGACTCCCTCAATTCTTAGATTTTGCTTTCTCATTTTGTATGAAACCTCTTGGAGATCTAGCTGGTGTTGCTTCATTTTCTCCATCTTAGCCTGTGTTTAGTTAATATCTTGTATACCTTCTTCTGTGTATGAGATCCTCTGTTCAACCTCATCTAGTCTCAGTGCTGAGGATTCTATTGAAGTGTTTATTTCTTTCAGCTTGCCTTGTATCTCAAGGATTGCAGCTTGGTTTGTTCTGAGAGTTTCTAGCTCCAAGGAAAGTACAGACTCCAAATGAGATATCTTCTTTTCCAAGATCTCAAGGGTGCCGATGGTGATAACTTTGATATCTCTTAGCACATTTATAATCTAAATTCTGAATTCTGATTCTGACAACTCTAGAAATCGGGATTGTTTGATATTGTTTATTTAGAGGTTTTGGTCTGTGGGATCTTCTCATCCAGGGTGTCCTTTCATGTTTCATGTTTTTTTTTTTTTTTTTTTTTGCTGAAGCTTGCTCATTGCTTGGGAGTTAGGTTCCACCTCCTCTGAGTATGAAGATTCTCCCTCTGACATTTCTTTGAGATTGGTTGATGATGAGTCTCTGATGCTTTTCTCTCACTCCTCCACTCTGCTCTCACATTGAAAGCCAGCAGGTCTGAGGGGAGGGGTTTCTGTGCAACATCCCTGTGTCAGAGGATGATGGTGGAAAGTCCACACTGGTCTCTTGGGGTGGTCTGGGTTTCAGGATGCTCTCAGTGATCTGCCCTGTGGGGTGCTCTGCTTTTACCATGCTAGCAGAGGGGTGGCATGTCCCCTGTCACCTCATCAAGAACCTTGGCTCCCCTGCAGAGCTCACATGCCAAGACCTCAGATCAGAGAGCACCACCCATCCCCTGGCACAGTGAGCAGGATGATATTGTACTACCCCTAGTGAATCTGAGGCCTGCACTCTCTTGTGGGACTTGTGCCACCCTGCTCTCCTGTTGCAAACTGGGCAGCTGGAACCTCCATGGCAGGAAAATGGTGGCTGTGATGGCATGCTGGGTAACTGCTGTCCTTTCACTCATCTCAAGCACTGCCTCATTGGCTCCCCGATCCCACACTGCAGTGGGTGGGATGATATTACCCAACCCCTATGGGATCTGAGGCCCGTATTCATGTGTAGGACCCACACCCCCACAGGGGACCCACACCTCACTGCTCTCCTATTGCAAGATTCATGGCCAGGACCTCTGTGGCAGGGGAAGGCAGGCATACAGCCTGCACTGCACTGGGTGTCTGAGGCCCACTCACCAGTTGCTCTTTGTGGGAAATGCTATCTGTGTCTTATTGGCAGAATATTGGTGTGCTGCCAGGGCTGCACTCCTCAGGGGATCTGAGATCCAGACATCTGTGTGAAATTTTCCCCTGGGCTGTATGTTCTGCATGCTTTGTGATCCAAGTGATTGAGGATCATCTGCGGAGTTTCTCTAGTTCTTCTCCACATTTTGCTTTCAATCTCCTGGACTTCTGGAGTCTCTCCAACCTCTGCACAATCCATGTGGTGCTGGAGGAATTGCTGGTGGGTTTCCTTTTAGCCCAGTTCTGGGTAGCTGTTAATTTTCTCTTCCCCTGCTGCAAATCTCTATATAGGGGATTCTGGGCATTTACTACCCAAATTCCACCGTTCCTGGAACCCAATATGTAATTAGGTACATTTTTATTTTGTGGACATGATCAAAGAATATATTTTCTATCTGTTTATTAGACAAGAGGGCTGGGGTTTAGCTCAGTTGGTAGAGTACCTGCTCTGTACTCTCTGAGGACCCAGTTTCAATTCCTAGGACTGCAAAAAAATGGGAGAAGGAAGTGGCACTCCACTCCCAAAACAGTCCTGAAACAATCAGCCATTCAAAATCCTATTGATTAGACATAGCAATCATCTACATTGAATATTTTATGAGCATGATACTATCCTAGGGATTACTTAGAATCAGAATTGCCTTAAAGCACTACAGTTTAGTAGAGTGAAATGAAAGAAGACTCCTAACAGAACAAAGCATTGGTAAATATCAAGTAATTGATCCAAATTTTTATAATTGCTATCCAGATGAGGTAATGTCAGTGGACTCAAGGAAATAAGAGGTAGGACAGGACAAATTTATTTGCATTCAGATGAACCAGGCAACTTAAATTGAATCGCAGAAATGAACCATCTTACCCTGACACATTCCTGTTGTTTGTCTCGTGTAGAATTTACCATTTATACCCTCCCCTTTATTCTCTTTATGTTTCTATCTCTTTTGTAGTAGCCTCCATCCATTCACCCTCTGGTTCTGCTTCTCTGTCTCTCTGTCTCTCTGTCTCTCTTTATCTCTCTCTCTCTCTCTTACACATACACACACATAGAATGAGTAGTGAGAAAGACTTGAATAATTATTCCTACTCTTTTATTTTTTTTCTATCTGCATATCCAAATTCACTATGATAAAAATCCACTCTTCTTAGATGGTATATATGCTTTGTTTTCAGTGTAATTAAGATTTTAAAATGTCTACTACTCTACTAATTTGAGAGCAGCTATGAACACATTAAGGGAAATATTCTTACATAGCTATTTTGTAACAGAAATTTTAGTTTATATGTCAGATATTTAAACTTATCATTTGTTTGATTTTACCATATTATTTTTTAAAAATTACATAGCTCTATTTCGGCTGACTTTTAAAAGAAAATAGATTTATTATACTATATTTTACTTTGGATAAAGAAGTAACCCATTTTTTGTTGTTCATATGTACTACTCCTTTCATGGTTTCATAGTTTATTGTCTCAGGTGCTATAATTTTTGTATTTTTAAAGTAAATTAACTGACATTTCTTTAAATGTAGCTCAGGGATAACTCTTAACATTAATAAGCACATTAGCTATTTTCTTAAATATTGTATATTTTAAAACTCAATGTTCATTTTACCATTGGCTTTCTTTTTTTTTTTTTTTTTTTTTTTTTTTTTTTTTTTCAGTACTGAGGGATTGAACCTAGGGCCTCAGGCATTCTTTGGCAATCACTCTACCACTGAGCTGCACCTCCAGACCATTTTTTATTGTTTATTTTTGAGATAAGGTCTTGCAAAGTTATAGGGATTGCCTCTACCTCTCAAGTTGCTGGGGTTACAGGCATAGATCACCATGCCCAGCTTAACCATTAATTTTAGATACCCATTTTTAAAAATCTATTTTTGGCTTGTTTCTGGACTGTAGATTATTTATTTGATTTTTTTCTTAGTTTATAAGAGTGCTTTGTATTTGCTAGGGCCATTCTTGTTTTATTTTTCCTTTTCCATAAGTTTGGGGTTATTTTTGTGCACTGTTTCTTCTGGAACTGTGAAGCTTACTTATTCCAGAATTGGGCAAATAATGTTAGCAATATATATATAAGTAGGAGGTATAAACTGCATCCTGTGACTAAATATGTTTCCCTAACTTGTTCAGTGTATTTGCTTCTCCATTTGTATGTGTTTCATCTGTCATCTGTCATCTTGATCTCCAATCCGCTGATAAGGCAGTACTCATAAAGCCAAATTATCACTTTTTTAATAAGGGTGAGATCAGAGCAAGACAGGTTACTCAAGTACATTTTGCCTAGGTCCTTGGAAATGTTGATGAAATATAATTTTGCCACAGAATTTAACTCTACAATTGCCAGGCAGTTCATGACAACAGACAGATCTTATCTCTTTCTTGGAAAGTGCTGAAGATTTACTGAAATACATTTTTAAAATTTAATCTTTAGAATTAATAGAATAACCTTCCTTTTATTGCAACATAGAATAACCAGTTGTGGTCATGGACTCAATTCTGCTATCATCACAAACTGATAATTAAGCTGCAATCATGAACTTTCTCTAAAGTTTTAGATGCCAGCATAGTTACATTATGATTTAGTTATACCTGTGTTATAGGTAAACACCCTCTTGTAAATATTCTCTTGCTATATTAATGAATTTGAAGTGCTTTCATACCTTTTTATATGTCTATTTGCTGTACACATTTAAACACTTATGTACAGATTTTGGTAAATTTTAAAAATTAAACTTTTCTTGCATTTCTGGAACCACCTCATTTTACCTTTATGTACTAACATACTCTGGGCCTTTTTATCCATACCAAATAGACTTACAAAGAAAATAAAACTTCCATAGCTCTACACAAACCTATTTGTTAGTCATCTTGAGCTTTATCAGAAATGTAATAAGCATTTCCTATAGCAACACCTTTTGAGTGGTGCATAGTTAAGCTGCATTAAAATATATAATCTGGTGAGCTCTTTCAATTTGTTCAAGTGTTCTTCAGTATGGTTTCATTCTCAGTTACACTTCCTTAAAACAATTCATTGTTTAATATGATACATCTTTTTAAAATTACCTGTTCAAAATTTTTTTGTTTAATTCCAAGGAAGTCTTTCATCATCACAAGGGGCAGAGAGGCCTATTTGTTGGATATAATTCCTCTGTCTTAGAAAAACTAAGTGTCTCCTATGACTTATTGGGCATGAACACTATTGTTAATATTCTTTTCAAACTAAGAGAGGTAATAAATTTAAAACAAACATATAAATGTTACTGCTGCAACTTTCAGACCTATCTCCTGTGTTCTCTTGTAAAGAAAAAATCATCCTTAGAATATATATATTTTTTACTTGTCAAAGAGATTGTTGTTCTCCAATGTCTAATTCATTAATTGAATCTTGGATGTTTTACCCTCAATGTTTAAAGATGCAAAAATAAAATAGCTTTTTACATCTATTTACCATTGAAATTGTTGTTAGATGCCATCAAGTCAGTGTTTGACTCATAGTGACCCTATGTGTAACAGAAGAAACACTATTGTCATGCTTCTCTGCTGTTCCTAGGATTTTCAATAGCTTATTGTTTCTTGGGAGTGCCAGGTCCTTTGCCCAAGCCCATAGCATCTGGTGTTCCCAGGTAGTCTCCCATTCACGTGCTAACCAGGCCCAATCCTTCTTAGCTTCTAAGATCTGACGAGATTGGACACTACAGTGGTATGGCTGCAGGCACCATTACAGTGGAACACTATATTTCTGTTTTCATGTCTTAGCTTCAGTTATATACTAATTTAAGAGATGATTCAATAAACAATTATAAAGCTGGATGTCATCCCACATCTTTGTAATGCTAGTACTTGGGGGGCCAAGGCAAAATGATTTTGGGTTAGAGGTCAGCCTGGGCTGGAAACCAAGACCCTATCTCAAAAAAAGAAATAGAGAATGGTTATATGTGTTACTACTTGTTTCTTTTGCATAAAAATATGAAGCATGGGCTTTAAGAAGCAAGAGTTTTAAAACAATAGCCATATATATGCTAGTCCTGAGAATATTCAACCTTGCAGATCATTGGTCTTGGGTATTGCCTGTGTTTGTAATGGGATTTTTTTATGGTAATTTAGATACCCTTCTTGATTCTCTTTCCTTTTCTCCCCAGTGCCTCTTACCTCTTCATTTGTGAGTTATGTGAAGGAAACTCACTTAAGATGGTTTGCACTTATTTGGAAGACAGTTGTATGATTTTGTGTTTAAGGTATTGAGTTTAGAATGGGACGGCTAGGATTTAAGTATTGGGCCCTCACATACATTCTGGTTTGTCAGATAATTTATGAAACTACTTTAAACGCTCTTACACCAAAAGTTCAGTCAAACAGAAATAGGAGTAATATTCAAAATATTTCACACTTGGAGGAGCCTGCGCCCTGATCCATTCCAAAAAATAAATGTTGGTCAGAACAGGGTCCTTGATAGGCAACCATCAAGTATTTAGCACTGGAAGGTCATGGAGTCTGGAACCCCTGAGATGCTGGCAGGATGCTTAAATGCTTTCACAGTGATTATTAAACTCAACTAGTCAAGAAGTAGTTCAATATTATAGTTGATTCAGCTGAACAGGAGTAACCCAGAGCCATCACTTAAATTATTTACATCAGATCTTTTCCAGATATATTTTTCTAAGGAGAAGAACAATGATATCAGAAAAGTATAAAGGACAAGATATAATCAAATATATTGGAAAGGAAGGAAGAATTCTAGCTCAAAAACACACATCACTTACTTCACTGATGAATAATCAGTGGTCATAGCAATATGGTCTTACAGAAATGGCTTCTGTGGCAAGAACTTAGTTGGACCTTGTTGTTGTTAGTTGTTGAGTCATATTTGACTCATAGCAACCCTTACAGGGTTTTCAGTGGCTGATTCTTTTGGGATTGCCACGGGAGTGGATTGCCACATCCTTCTCTCATGTTTGTGGTGCTGTAAATTGAACTTGGGACCTCAGAGACTGCAGAGCTGTGCTCTACCAACTGAGCTAAATCCCAGTCCCCTAGTTGGACCTTATCTCCCTTTATTCCTGCCTGAGAGTGATCCCCCATAGATTGTGAGTTTCCAATTAATTACACACCCACTAAGATAATTTTCTCTTTAAGTCAATCAGATATAATTTCTCTGTTTTTTTTTTATTTTTTGACTCAGAACATCATTGAAGAACATAAGTACAAGGACTGAGTTGCTGAAAATGATGTATCTTAGCATGTAGAATTGAATTATGAAGGACTCTTACCATTTCTTGGTAGGAAACTGGAAAATATACAATATTAGGTTAAATTATGACTTCTTAGGAAAATATCATGATGTTGCAGTGTGCTGATTACTTCTTATAGCCACTATAAAGATTTTTGAAGAAAAAAGTCAAGTTTAGGTCTCCCAGGACACAGGCAATAAATAAAAGATAATTTGTACCAAAGATACTTTTCCTTCCCTTAACTGTTACACAAATTGAATGAGAGACTGCTAATTTGATTCTTTGCATTATGAAAAATATACTATAATCTAAATTTAAGTTCTGCTATTCAGAGGCAGAAAAGTAAAAGAATTCTCAGAGGTTAAGATAAGGTAAAAGATAAATCTGCACTCTTAAATATCTTGCAAATAAATCTAGTTAAAACAGTATTTGCAACTTTGGCTGCACAGCACTTTTTAAAAATAATGATGCTTTGTTTGTAGCCCCTGAAATTCTTATTTGGTTAATTTATCTTAGAAAGTGGTTTTGAACTCATATTTTTCTTTTTCAAAGTTTCCTTGTTGATTCTTGAGGAATGATTCTTTCTCTTTATAGAAGCCTCTGGAATGTATCCTAGAGGGGAGTGATATTCTAGATTTTGATTTATCTAGGTTTAGTCATTAATTTGAGAACTAGAGAATGGTTAGTACACAAAGGCTTGCTATGAGATAATGGAAATTCCCACCCTCAAAATCTATGCATAAATATGATCTTTGGATGTGGTTTCTACCAAACCAAATAAACCTAAAGCAAACATATTGAAAGTCTATTGAAGTTTTAATGTAACAACATTGAAATGAATAAACATAGATATCACAAATAAGAACTTGGATACTTAATTCCTAATGCAAACCTCAATTCCCTAAATTTCCCTAAAATGAAAAAGATTTCTAAAACTTCTAAAACTTTGACCCCTTGTGAATTTGAAAGCTTCATGATGTCCATCCTACATACTGTCACAGAGGAAAATAGACCAGAGATACATCACATGCCAGAAGCATGAGTTCAAACTGAGTGACTGAGTCCTTTTGGATGACCAGTAGTGCCAAGGGGAAGATTTTTTGCTGTGCCTTTGAACCCAATATGTCCTATATATGAATGAGCATTATGCATTGCATTCAACTTTTGCATTGTCAGAGGTTATTTTTTGTTATTACTCAGTTCTTTACTGAGTAATGCATATTTCATCCAGAGGTTCCTGTGCCCAAAAAGGCTGCATCCATGCTTGACAGAAATATCATAAAAGTACCTACCTGGCCTTCAAGGTAGATGTAGTAACTTAAATAGTCTCATATTTGGTAGAAAGTTAATAATTCTCATGGACATATACATGTTTTTGAAATTTCCATTGGGGAGGTTAAGCTATGCATAAATATTGAGTTGCTAACCTCAGTTTTCCTCTTCCACATTAAAGAAAATCCATATCATTTGATAGCTAAACTCACATTAGCAGGTAGACCTGAAGGGCTGTTCTGACTAGCAAGAAGAACTGAAGGACTCTTTCATCTTAATCGTTAATAATAGGCTTAGGAAAGGGGTTGTTGTTGTTGTTAGGTGTCATCAAGTTGGTATCTGGCTTATAACAACCCCGCACACAATAGGTGAAACACTTTTGTCAGTCCTTCTCTGCTGTTCATAGGGTTTTCAATGGTGGGTTGATTTTTGGGAGTGGGTTGCCTGTCTGTCTCCCAAGCCTACAGCACCTGGTGTTCCTAGGTGGTCTCCCATCCAAGTACTAATCAGGCCCAACCCTGCTTAGCTTCCCAGATCTGATGGGATCAGACACCACAGGGTTACCACTGCAGGCATAGGAAAGGGGTATGTTAACTAATTCTGACTAATTAATTGCAAATATTTTGGGAGGCCTTCTTTTTTGCTCTTACAAAAGAGCAGAAGTAAACCAAAGAAACTTAAAAACCACATTTTCTCTGGAATAATGTGCACCAATTAAATTTGTATTATTTAAGGAAGTTTTGGTTAGCTTTTCTCTGAACTGCAGCTGATGTCAACCACATGGACATTAGGACTTAGCATGAACAAAAGCACAGAGGCAAAATATCATCTCTGAGTGCTGATGTACCAAGTTTGTTCATTATTTTCTGTTTTGTAATGTCTGATACAGATTGTATTATGGTGCATGAAGCCAGAAGAGTTGGCAGGAGTCAAATCACAGAGGATTTTTATGCTAAGGAATTGCTAGTTACCCAGCTTGAAATGTGTCATTAAGTATGTTAGGGAAGTGATATGGAAAGATTGGTATTCAGGTACTTGTAGATGAGAACAAAGGATCAAAATGAGAGGAAGATAGGATGGAATCAAGGCATCCAATGGAGCCTGCCACAGTAGTTCAGAGTAATTCAGAGAATATTGAAGAATGTGCCCTTGGTCATACTAATGTTTATATGATGTGATTATGTTGTCTCTTGAAGAAAAATAAATATTCATTTGTACATTTTATGAAGTTTGATTAAGGAGGAATTCCATTCAACTGAGTTGAATATTTTGCTTTCTTATTGTGTAACTTTTCAGGTTGATACATATAGATTCTGGGAGAAGGAGCTGGCAGCCCACTCCCAAAACAATCTTGAAACAATCAGCCATTGAAAACTCTATGTAGGGTCATTAGGAGTCAGACTTGACTCAATGGCACCCAACAACAACAATATATAGATACTAAAAAATAGCATCAGAAGCATTAATATGGAAACTCATAAAAATCTGAAAAATTGAAAATGTAAGGCGAATTGATTTAATTTTAAAAATATAACTCTAAAAATGTTTTGTCAATGTGCCTTTCTGAAATACAGTGTGACACCCTTCAACTAAACTTTTCAGCTGGTAGACACGAGGTTGGACTGCAACCCTCCTTAGCACCATGAATTTGCTTCATCAGTTTCAGGACACTTATAGACAGAGGGGATAGGAATATGGCTAATGGAGAGAATTATTGCTTACACTTGCTAGATTATCCTATTTTAAGTTACCATAGTTTTGGTTTCTGCCCATTACTCCATTACTTAACTATTTTTCCATTATCACTATAGAAAAAAACAAAATAATTTTGGATTAGATGTTGTTGTTGTTAGGTGCCATCAAGTCAAGTCCTGCTCATAGCAACCCTATGTACAACAGAGGAAGTACTCTTCCACATTGTGCTATGCCCGGCAGTATGTCAGTGCTTCTCTGCTATTCATAGGATTTTTGATGGCTGATTGTTTCAAGATTGTTTTGGGATTAGGCTGCCCAGTCCTTATCCCATTTTTGCAGTGCTGGGGAACAAGCCCAGAGTCTCAGAGCATGCAGAGCAAGCACTCTACCAACTGAGCTAAACATCAGCCCATCTGAAACAGATGTGCTTGGTTTTTCACTAAGATTTATTTAATGTTGCTTTATTTCTTCAGACTGACTTATTCTATGTTTAAAATGTGGCTTCATGTTCTGTATTTTTGCTCTTGCACAAAGTAAGCACTCACTAAAGGAAAGTATTAATTAAAAAAATCATTATCATCATTATTAATATCTTTGCTATAATTATTTCTATTCCTGAGAGCTAGAGATTAGGTATTTTCTAAGTAAATCCAATGAACAACTTGATCACAATTTTGAGGTGTCTTTTACATATGCTGCAAGACAAATGATTTGTGTTTTAACATGTTTTTCATCTCTAGATGTGCTTCATCAAAGAGTTAAGTTGGCAATAGTGATTAGGATACCAGATCCAGTCTCTGAAAGCCACTATCCCCTATGATGTGATTGACTTATGGTAAAAAATAGTACTATTTCAACAGCAAGGACCATGATTTATTGGCAATATGTTTCTTTTAGTTTATACTTCAGATGTTCAGGTCAACCAGAGACCTTATTAGAGAGTGGACTGCTGCCAGCATTCTGCCGACAATTCTAGCAGAGACTTGCCTGATGAAAGGCCAGCATCAGAGAGGGTATTTGATCAGGAGGAAGAAGAAAACACAGCAGGGAGGAAACTCTGATGGAAATGTTTATGTCAGGAGGTACAGGATATTCAATCTGGGTGGGAGGGAGGGGTATGAAGGAATGAATGGGATGAGTTCAAAAGTTGAAACAGCCTGTTAATGGTTCATACAACATAGAACTAGTGATGTTGTCTTATCTAAAAATGTGCCATAATTCTGAAATGGATTAGCTGTCACTTTTCATCACTGCTGTGCTACCTCAGTTGATACTTCGGACTTAAAAAAGAAGTTATTAAAGTGCTTATATTCTGGCCTTATTTCTTATTAAAAATATTTAATATTGAATCCCATTCCCTCCAACTTTTACTCTGATCTCTACAGTCTGAGATTTATGATGTTAAAATTATGTAGTTTGCATGAACTAGTTAATTTTCTTCCTCCAAATTCCTTGAAATCAATTAATACAACTCATAAGTTGCTTTAAAATAGACCTAAACTTGTTGGTTATTAAGGTTGGTTCTTTCATTGATTTATGTCTTGTTCGTAAAAGTGGATCTATACTATCCACAGTATGAATGCCCGTTAAGTTTGTCCTTGGCTATCTGTATAGTAATTTGAAAGATGGAGATCCTTACGTTCTGTTTTGAGTATGTAAGAGCAATAGCAAATGGCCATCACTTAATATGTAAATCCCCTGTCCCTACTAGTTCATTACTTAATCTTTCTCTAAGCATCATTGTTTTTCTAGAACTTCCAAAAATGTGATAGAAGTATGTTTTAAAATGGCATCTTTGCTTCTTTTCTGTATACATACTTATGTAGGGCACCCCTTATTCACTCTGGCAATTGTTTTGATCCTGATAACCTGAGTTATATATGAGAATAAGCAGAAAAGAATTTCTGAGTCATAAAACTGCTATCACACATATCAGTGCTAAGTTGAATGAAAAATAAATTATTTTCATTAATTTAGAATATAAACAAATGATTTTATCTAAAGTTCTACTTACTGAACTTAATATAATCAATCATTCTTGCAAAGAGGAGAGGGAATAAATATAGTAAAATAAATTCAGACTTTGGATTGAGAAAGATTTGAGTGCAAATATGATCTTGAACACGTAAATGCTATGTGATTATTTTAAAAGGCAACTACTCAATTTATATAAGCCTCAGTATCTTTTTAATCAATGAAATGGCAATAGTATACGGAAAGTTCTTGGCAAAGAGTGACATTATTATATTTACTATTATTTATAAAGAGATGATTAAGTAGCGATATAAAATTCCTTAAAGTACTAGTCCTAAGAGAAACCCTATAAGCTTGTAAGATGTAACCTTTTCTTTTAATTCTGTTTCAGTGTCAAAACTGTATTTGACACCTATTTAGCAATAATTCCTTAGTGGTTCACTGTTGCTTGAGTGAAGATAGTGCCTTTTTTGAATCTTTGATTTTTTGACATACCTAGATGAGTAGGTATGACTGCAAGGGTGACAGTCTGAAACACTAACACATGGAAAGAAATAAAGCAAGGGCGATATCATAAGCATTATTCATGCTATGTGTCTCTTGAAAATTCCATCCCTAAAATGAGACTATTTCTTTGGTATGAAATGTGGGTAATATACCAATAACAGAATAAACACTTACATTAAATATTCTGTAGCCAATATATTCAGGTCACTATTTCAGAGATTGTGAAATCATTATAGAGTCTGTTGTGGTCTATATTAGAAATATTAGAATTATTGATACCTATTTAATTAGTGAAAAATCGAAGTGTGGTAAAATACAAATATCTCATCTGATAATGCTTGAAAGAGTGTTTGGGGAGATTTATCATTCAGTGACAAGTTAAAATACTTGTACTTTTGCATCTTAGTTTCAACATATTTCTCTGTGAAGTTTGAAGTGGAACCCTTATTTTAGAGTTCATCAATTTGCAGACACTATTTTGATTACTTGTGTCATTTAAATATATTTTCTTTTAATTAGATAATCATATAATTAAGAGGAAATTTAGAAAACCATGCATGTAATGATCTGTATCCAAGTACTTCATATAATCCATCAATACATATAGGGAAACTTTTTAAATATGAAAAATACCCATAGACATCTAGGTCATGATATTCTTATTAGTGACTATTGGTTCATAAAATAACTAATATAAAAATGTACCATGAATTCAAAAACATTCTTAGTGAGTTTTCACTAATCACAATACATTCTACTGCACTTTAAAAACAAGATGTGCATTAAACATATGCACTGAAGACAATACTTAGTTTAATGCCACTGGGAAGGTCTTACATTGAAACTCATAGTCAGAATTAGCCTGAATATAGCTGCTAAGTTGTTGTTGTCAGATGCTGTTGAGTCATGTCTGACTCATAACGACCCTTATAGGGTTTTCAATGGCTGATTGTTTCGGGATTGCCTCGGGAGTGGATTGCCATGTCCTTCTCCCATTTTTGTGGTGCTGAGAATCAAACTTGGGACCTCAGAGACTGCAGAGAGGTGCTCTACCAACTGAGCTAAATCCCAGCCCATAGCTGCTATATGTATCTTTATTTTATTCATAAATATACATATTTTAAAAATTCATGCTACATTAACCTCACAAACATTGTACTATTGCCAAAAGCTATTGCTGAATAACCAACCAAATAAACTAATCTTTAGAAATATATTCATAAACACATAGTAAATAATACGGCAACTATAAGTAGATTTATTGAAATAAAATACATAGGCATTTATTGACTTTTAAGATTTTTCCTGGCATAACACTTGATTTTTCAAAGATTTTAAAAAAATCTATTACAATAATTGCATTATATTCTTGTATATTTTCTGAATTTCCACTAAATTATATATACTGAAATATTCCTTGTAAACTTATTGAATTTTTCCATTATGACAATCATAGCAGTGATATGATAAATGCTGTTTTTATGACATTAAAAATATTACTTTTCTACAAATATTTAGGTGAATAGACATGAAGTGATTAGAGCTCTAAATAACATGATTATTTAAGCAGTATGTAATTTTTTTAAAGCGATGTTTTGATTGTATAAGAGAATGATTTGAGATAATTTTTTTTCTCATCATTTCAACCGAATGAAATTTTCTGGGGATTTTCTAGGTATTCATTAGAGCTTTTTAAACACATATGCCCTTTGCTGCTGCTCAGAAATGACTTCAATAGATTACATTTGTAATACTAAAATATTCAGGAAAATTTTAAGTAACCAGAGAAGTTTTTCCAGTTCAAATTGAGATGTTCTTTTCTCTATTTTTGTCCACTTAAGGCAAACTAAGAAAATTTCATTAATATCATATATATTAATATCTATTGTAACATCCCAATACTCTGATACAGATGTGAAATTATATGTGTGTCCTTTGTAAATATTATACCCTGGGATGCAGGGACATCTGTATTTAAGGCAAAGTATAAAATTAACAAATGCAGAAATATGATACTGTGTCAAGATATTATTCTGGTTATCCAATATGGCTAGAATTTGCTTAGCAAATATTAGACAAAAAGAGATGTGTATCTTAATCACAAGTGATTTTATTAAGACATACCGATGTTCTGATGTTTTGAAATATGCTCACCCAGATGTTCCCTGTTTAAATAATTATTTTCCAAGTGCTCGTGGGTCTAAATCCCCTTATGGTACAATCATCAAGAGAAAATGAACATTATACTGCACTAACAAGCACTATATTTTACATTTATGTTCTTTCCTCCTTTTAAATTTCTGTAGTTGTATTTTGAAACAATTCTTTATTCACCTGAAAAGTTGTTTAATTTTTAATTCATAGTGTCATTTTCTATGATATTTACCTTAGTGTGTTTTACATTTTAATTCAGTGGTTCCAACGTTTTTGGCACAGAAACTAGTTTTGTAGAAGTTAATTTTTCCATGGATGAGGATGGGGTGGTTTTGGAATGATTCAAGCACATAATATTTATTGTGTAAACACAGATGAAGCTTTGCTTACTCATCTGCCACTCACACCATTACTGGTTTGTGTCCTGGAGGTTGGGACCCCTTTTCTAATTCAATTCAATTTTAATTGGTGAACCTAAATAGTTTAGCCATGGTGAGTATAAATTTTTATGCTATTATTACATTTGCTAAATCGTCAGAATTCTTCTATCCTTTTTTGTTACTTTTTTTTACTATTCGTATATGTCAGCCATGTGCACACTGGAAATTAATATGTCTTAGGTGTATGTTGAGTAGGTTAGGAAAGTAGGGATTTGTAGATGTTAATAGTATTGTAGCACATATAATATACTTTATATGAAACATATCTTATGGTACTATTAGGACAACATTCAATGAACTAAACATTACTAGTTATCATTGTTATGTATATTTTTAACATGATGACTTTGTTTTAAAGTTATTGGTTCTTTAAAACTAAAGTAAAAATCATTTTTTAAGAAAAATATATTTTCTATAATTCAGTACTCAGTGTTTTGATCCTATTTAATAATCTCATTATAGAGATTTAATTTTATTATATTTTGTTTTGGTTATTAGACAGGGTCTCATTACATAGCCCAGACTGCCTTGAAATTGTAATCTTCTTGCTTCGGCCTCCCAAGTGTGAGGACTTACAGAAGTTTGTCTCCATGCCTGGCAAGGAGTGTTGTTTGAGTGGAGGATCCATCTCATGATAAATACAGAGCTTCACAAGCAATATTTTCCCAAATAAGTTATTGGCGTCACATGGCACTGTTGTCACTGTCAGCCTTCAGGATGGGAGAGCTGGATGCTGCTGATCTGTTTCCTATAGTGGCAGGACACTCAAGCAAAGTGGAGAGAGATCCATTAAGGCCAAGAATTTGTGATTATAAAAGATCCCAAGGTACTAGTATACTGGCATAGGGAGCACACACTGAGAAGCACTGTCTTGTGTGATTGCTCATGACCGTTGGTTGGTTGTTTGTCCAGATGGCTTAAATCATCTTGCTTTTCAGCTCCTGAAATTTTAGATACTGGTGAAATTGCATGTATGTCTATCAAACGAAGATATGCCATCTTACAACTCCTTGGACCTCACTCTGAAACTACATTCTTGTTTGTTCCTTTCTTGTTAGGTGCTGTAGAGTCGGTGTTTGACTCATAGCGACCCTACATACAACAGGTGAAACACTATTGTCAGTGCTTTTCTGCTGTTCATAGGGTTTTCAATGGCAGATTGATTTTTGGGAGTGGGTTGCTGGGTCCATCTCCCAATGTTCCTGTCTGAGTTGAGCAAATTCATGATGATGACTAGTGTTGCAATTCCCGAAATTTATCCTACAGTCTAATTACGTTGTGTTTAAACTTTCTTCTCTTTCTCCCCATTTCACCTCAAAGGAACATTGATGGACAGTTTAGATTCTTATATGTCAACAAGTGGGAATTCCATTTCCTTTCATGAAGAATGGGTTAATCAGATAAACTTCCTGTTGCAAAAGCTATAAAAGCTACACAACATGTTTTAAAAGTGGATCAGTGGAGGCTGGATGCCATGGCACATGCCTGTAAATCCAGTGACTAGAGACCTAGAGGAGGGAAGATCACAAGGCCAGAGGCAGCCTGCAGAACATAGAAAGACCCTGCCTTAAAACAAAAAATAGAAAAGTGGCTAGGGGTACAGCTCAGTGATAGAGCACTTATGTAGCATGCATGAAGCCATGGATTCAGCCACCCTACACTGAAAAAAAAATGTAAGGTGAGATAAAATATTCTAAGTTTCTTGTATTTCCTAGAAAGTGACTAAATTACCAAGTATTATTCAGTTTGATAAGTTAAGAATGATACTGTAAGAATAATAAAAAATGCTTTCATTTCTAGTGTAATTTTTTTGAAAATAGTAGAAAAGTATATAAAGAACCTAATACACTGAAAAAATTAAATAATAAAAAGTTTGTAATGAGAAAATGGGGAAATAATGAATACAATATGGGAGAGAGAAAGCAAATAGTATGATAGAAGACAACATCCAACTACATACTGCTCATAAAAGACAGAAATGACATAAAACATTGAAATCACAAAAACTCAGAAAAGTATCATGTGAACAGTAGCAAAAATGTTAGCATAACCACACAGAATTTTTTTTTTAAATTTCAAAGGAAGCTGTACTCAAGATAAGTTGAAACACTTCCTATGTAATTACAGCAGTGTTAGAATGATACACAATTACATATATTATATTCTTAAAAATACAGTTTTAAACTACATAAAGCAAAATTTTATAAAGTCACAACATGAAATTCACAAATCCAGAAGCAGCTTGTGTACCTTAGTGAAACCCTAACTCAAAAGAAATAATAAAGGGAGGCTGGGGAGGTAGTTCAGTGGTAGAGCATTTGCCTAGCATGTGTATTGCACTAGGTTTAATAGTCAACACCACACACACACACACAAAAAGTAAAAAGGAATGAAATCTACATACGCTCTCTGATAATGAGTACAAAAGAACTAAACATAGAAGATAATATCCCCAATCTAACAAAGATGATCTCCTGGGAAATTAGGCAAGGAATAAAAGGAAATATATCCAGATTGGAAGAGAAGTAGCATTGTCTGATGACATATCTTGTATATAGAAAATACTAAAATTCTTCCATAAAATAATGAGAACCAATATAGTGGAATACATGATTAATATACTAAAATCAATTATTTCTATATACTAATACTAAACAATCTAAAAATTAGGAAAATAAATTATGATAGTGAGAAAAATTACAAAATACTTAGGAGTAAATTTAAGGAAATAAGCATTTGACTCATACACTGAACTATATGGCATCTCTGGAATACATTAAAAGAAACTTGAATAGAAAGGCATTGTGTGTTTATGAAGAAAATATTGTTAACATGGCAATAGTACTTAGAAGATCTGCATATTTTCCATAATTCTACCAAATCCCCATTCTTGCTTTTTTTGTAGAAATTGTAAAAGTGATCTTAAAATTAATATGGAAATACAACAGACCCAAGACAGTCAAAAGCATCTTTAAAAGAATAGCAAAATAAGAGGACTCATTTCCAAATTCTAAAATTTACTACAATATTTTACTAGTCTTGATTTTGTGGTACTAGTATAAGGATAGAGTTAAAACTAAATAGCATGTAATAGAGAATTCAGAAGTAAATGTACACACACTCAAAGGATTTTCAACAATAAAATCAAGACAGTTTCAACAAATGGTGGTAAGAAAACTGAAGAGCCACATGCAAAAAATAAATTTGGTCTTATACCCTATACAAAATTAAGTTAAATGTATGTAATATCTAAACATAACTGCTAAGTCTACAAAATTCTTAGGAGAAAATGTAGATACAAGTATTCATGACCTCGCTCTAGTAAATGGTTTACTGGATATGGCAGCTAAAGAGCAAGCAATCAAAGATAGAATAAATAAACTGGACTCCCTAAAAACTTAAGATTTTCATTTTTCAAAGAACACTATCAAGAAAGTGAAAAGGTCACTAGCAAATTAGGAGAAAATATCCATAATCATACATAGTATCTAATTTGGGCCTACTATCTAGATTATATACAATACTATTGAAATTCAACAACAACAAAAACAAACCACTTAAAATGTAAGCAAATTATTTGAGTACAAATATCTTAAATAAGTAGATATGCAAATCAGAATAACAATGTGAGACACTTCATATCTACTAGGATGGCACAATAAAAAATACAGACAATAATAAGTGTTGGTGAGAATGTGGAGAATCTAGAACCCTTAAACATAGGTAATGGGAATGTAAACTGGTCCAACTACTTTGGAAAAAAATTGGCAGTCTTCAAAAAGAAAACCATTGAGTTTCCATATGACCCTGCAATTTCACTTTTAAGTAAATACTCAAGAGAATTGAAAACATATGTCTATACGAAAACCTTTATGTGAATGTTTATAGTAGCATCATTCACAATAGTCCCAAAGTGGAATCAACCTAAATGTTTAACTGATGACTGAATGAAGAAAATATGATATACCCATACAATGTACTATTATCCAGCCAGTGAAAGTAATAAAGTTCTTACTATCTTACAAACTACATGAGTGGGCCTGGAAAAAATTATGCTAAGAATAAAGTCAGGCACAAATGCTGCATATTGTATGATTCAAAGTATATGAATTGCCCAGAATAGTCAAATCCATAGGGAAAGAAAATAGATTAGTATTTGCTAAGGTGGGAGGGGGTGGGAATGGAGAGAGAATGCTAATAGTCTATTAGCATTTGTCTTCAGAGATGCAAATGTTCTGGAAGTGTGCAAAATTGGTTGCATAATTTTCTGAATATATTAAAACCCACCTAAGCACATGCTTTAAATAGATGAATTTTATGGTTTGTGAATTATATCTCAATAAAAATCAATAGCAGTATATCAGATAATATGTTGTTATGTATATACTAAAATTGATCCTATGTTCTACTATAAAACACAGTTCACCACATTTGAGAGGATATGATCATTTTGGATGTATTCCATAATTAATGTGGAAACAAAACAACCAGAAAAATCCAATTATTTTGTAATAAATAAAAATTCTTTTGAAAACTCAAGAATAAATCACAGTAGAAATGCAAAAGACATTTAGACTTAATTGACATGAAAATACTAATTACATATCAAACTTACTGATTGTAATATAAATTATCATGCTTAGAGGAAAATTTAGTAACTGAAAACAGAAAAACAGAAGGGATGAAATCAAAAGAGCTTATCATCTGCTTCAGGATATTAGAAATGGGCAATAATTTAATAAGGAGATGTTAAAGAAAAGTAACAAAACAGAATTTAATATATAAAAATCAGCCCAACAGTGAAGGTGACCAGCAAAATGACAAGATGATTATGAAATCTCATCTTTAGAGATTGATACCAAAAAGAGAGAAAGTGTCTTGGATCTGATATGAAAAAGGTAAGAGCATACAGATGCTGACTTTTAAAAACCAAAAGAGACTGCTATAAACAACCATGTCAACAAATTTGAATATTTAGATGAAATGGACAATTTTTAAGAGAAGTGAAATCTTAGAAAATCTTCACAAAAATAGAAACTGAATAACTTTATTAACAAACCAATACATAAATTAAAATATTTCCATCAAATTCATCTTGTTTAATCTGTGAGTTCTATAAAACATTTAAGGAAGACATATGTCAATCCTTCACAAACCCTTCTAGACAATGGGTGGAATATTTTTCCTATGCTCCAACTTGCCCACCATAATTTTTATACCCAAACCTGATGAGAATGTTACAAGAAAAAGAAATTATTGGCCCATATTATAAATAATCATATGTGCAGAATAATAACAATATCAGTATACTGAAACTGGGATAGCGTACATACATCTATAAATATATATCAAGTTTGTTTCAGAAATGTAAGAGTAGTTTCACAATAAAAATTTATTTATATATTTCACAACATGTACAGAATGAGCATGAAACATCATGCTATTTTTTCTTGAAACTTTGTTTTTGTTCAATGAATTCAGACACTTTACTTTTCTCTCACCATCACTGAGGTTTCAGATCATCACACACACTCTAACGAAATATATCAACTCTTAAAGGCATTATTCTTTGGGAAAACCTGCTAACAGCAGGGCCCTTTGAATTACATCCTCCAGATCAATCTGACATTACTTTTTCAGCTGTTCCTCCTGAGGTCTTTCTGAAACTACAAGGAGAAGGAAACAATAATTCTTTTATGACCATCATAATTACTGATGTGGAATCACATGGCATTTCTGCACTCATCTCTGCTTGTAAAAATGTTAGGAAAGGAGAGAAAAGTTTTGTATGTCAGAGTTGATTGGAGCTCGGAAATGACATCTTCTCACTATGATTTCTATCTGTTGAAATGACTTGAGGTAGAAAACCTCATTTCAATCAAATTCTGGTTATTGAATGATTACTCACACACACTTAAAACTTTTTTCTACTCAAATACTATTTAAATAGTATGATAATTCCACATATGGACTCTTTACTTTGATTTAGTCACATACTCCTTTCCTCTGATATAAGTTGTTTGACTTTCTCAATTAATGCAAAATTATGATGTAGGTAATATAAGATTGGCATAAATAAAAAATAAGCAAAAAACAATGCTAACATTTACTATGACAAAATGCTATCCTATACTTTGCAGCAATAAAATCAATGGACAACTTATACAATTCTGGATGTACCTTACATTAACAAAAATCAATAACAGAAACCATATCTATAATGTACAGTCGTGTAATTATCCATTTTTACTTTCTCATCAAGCTAGAGAAAACTTGACTGAAATCCTGGCAACTCAAATTGCTTAATTTTACTCAGATGTCAATTTTCCACTTGTAAAATTGTGTCAAGATTATCTTTTAGAAATTCTGTGAGGATTGCATGAGGTAACATGAAACTTGTCTGGGGTGGTATGTAGCCTTTAATAGGCAAAATCAGATTTGAATAGTCTTCACAGAAGAATTTCATTTCTATATTCCACTCAAGGACTTCAGGTCTATATCTTTAATGTAAAGAACTTTATAGTCATAGACAAACTATGCAACTTTTCTCTATAAAAAATATAAACTTCATCACATAAATACTAGGGAAAACTGGTTGATCCATATGCTAGAGTATCTTGTAAAAGTGAGTTTGGGGTTCCCATTTTAGGTAGTACACAAGAAGAGAGGAGGAATGGGAGAGGAGAGCAGGTGGTAAGGGGAAGCAAAAGTGGCAATATGACAGGGATCATACAGTTCTCAATGTATAAAGCTAGCACCCTCGGTTCCTGATATATTTAGTCTCAAATTCATTTCTTTGAGGCCATGCCCTGAGATGCTATTACATTATTTTGTATGTACTTTCCTGACATCTTTTTCACTTTAGCTGAGTTGTCCTCCATTCATTGCAAAAATGATTTGGGGCTATAAAATTATACTGCTTTCCACTACTTTTTAAACCCTGTTATTTAGATCAATAAATGTGAGTTTTTGAAATATTAAGTTACTTCATGATTTTTTATGAATATTGATTTTTGGTTAACAGGTTTGCTGGTATTATGTAGTGTGGCTTGAAACTTATTTCTTTATCTTAAAAATATTAGTGGACTCATCATATATTAAATATTGAAGAAAAAAAAGTATAGGAAGATTATTAAAGCCTAGTGAAGAAAAATGATCAAAATGGTTTATTTAATAATTGAATGGGTTGTGCGTAAAATACCACAGTCCTAAGTTTTATTACATATTATTATTAATATATTATTTGTAATGTATTTGTGCAACTAAAAAAGAACAAGTAAAAAATAAGTTTATTTGTGGTGTTATGTAAGAATAAACCAAATATTCAATGACTTTGGTGAAGATTCTGGCTTCTTTTTGTGTTTTCATTCAGCCATCTTCAATGTGTTGGCTGTTTTCACTTCAACTTGTCTTTTCATGCCTTCAAAATACATTATGTCTGACACATAGAGGGCAGTTGACCATCCTGGATTATTTTTACATTGTAGAATCTAGATTTTCCCCAAAGACTCCAAGCACACTTCCTTTCACGTTGTTTTGGTCAGGTTTGGGTAGGAGAAGATTCCGTCCTCTATTCTCCAAATAGAATTGTGACTGTTTCCTTTTTATTCTCAAACATTTCAACATTTGAATGGTAAATTATGAGCCTACTCTTGGTTTAGGGTACCTGCTTATATTTTGGGAGCATGGAATTCTCAAAAAAAGGAACTATCTGGTATTTTCAGAATCTGTCATGCAAAATGATTCTGCCAAGTGATAAGAAAATGCCATCTGGGTAAACAAGCAATAATGTCCCATGTTAAGTATTAAACAATTTCCAATTTTTGATTATGAAGATAGATATTGTGCCAATTAGAGTAAATTATCTATGTTAAAATGTGGTGGGATGATCTGGTTGTGAATTGTGTTTAGGAAGAAGTACTAATGAATCAATTTTACTATTAGAGGAAATTCAATTTTGTCTGCTACTTTGATATATTGATAAATATAAGATGAACAGATTTTTGTACATTTTGCTTAAATTTAAAATTTATTTTTGATGATAGTCTAAATACCTTTTTTTGTTTTTCTCTAGGATTAGATGAAGTAACTAAGCAACTTATGCTCTACACAGCAAAACCAACTTTTGGCCATCTGACAGATGTAAGGAAAATGTTTAAGTTATAATAAATGTCATTATTCATGGTATTTA
>VMDO01017764.1:0-44007 GCA_007922755.1 Pedetes capensis
GACACAACTCAACTTGATGGCACCTAACAACAATATCTAAGCATTACGTTTCCTATATACCAGAAATACCAGTGTGTCTATTTAAATTTTCTTTTAGCTCAAAATAGTTTCTAATTTGCTTTATGATTTCTTAACGTCACCTAGGATATATTCAGTAATGTACTTTGAAATTTTTATACATTTAGGTGTTTCCAATTATCTTCTTGTAATTGATTCATAGTTTAACTGCATTGCGGTCAGAGATGATGCTTTGATTTATTTATATCTTCACCAACATATTGGTATTTGTTTTATGGCTTGTGTATCATCTGTTCTACTGAGTATCACATGTATACTGAGATGAATATGTGCATCTGTTTTGAGTTGAATGCTGAATAATCACCAGTCAGGTGCAGTCTGTTGCAGTGCTGATGAGATCTTGTGTGTTTTTACTAGTTTTTCTTGTACTTGTTCTATCAATTCTAAGAACAGTCTTGAAATCTTTAATTTTCAGGATTTTTATATTTCTTTTTACATTTACAGATTTTATTTAATTTATTTTAATCTGGGTTTTACTTGGATATGTTTTAGGGTGGCCATGTTCTTTTGATATGCTAATCTCTTCATCATTATGAAATGATCCTCTTTATCCAAAGCACTATACCTTTCTTAAAATCTACTTCTTATGGCAATATAGCTATCTGCCCTTTTTTTTATGAGATATCATTTTTACTCATTAATCTCTTTGTGAAATTTTAACCTACATTTGACTTTTTCTTTAAAGTAAGCTTTTTTTGGACAGAACATATAGTTGGATCTTTGTTTTACCCAATCCAACAATTTCTGCTTTTTTTTATTAGAAATTTTTAATGTACATCATAATGTGATTCATTTTGACATGCTTTTCATTGTGACAATTAATTTCTGCTTTTTAATGTGGTTATTAAGAGCATTTATATTAAACATGATTATTGATACATTTGGGCTAAATCTGTCAACTCAACATTTTTTCTATTTGTCTTATAAAACTTTGGTTCAATTTTTCCTCTACCTCAACCATCCCTTGGATTAATTACAATGTTTATAACATTTCTATTTTTTGTTTTTATTTTTAGAACTAGAGGCTGAACTCAAGGCCTCTCACATGCTAGACAAGCCCTACACCACTGAGCTGCACCCCAGCCCTTGTTTTTAATTTTCACTTTTGAGACAGTGCTTCACTAAATTGCTCAGGGTGCCCCTGGCCTGGCACTAATGGTTCCTCTCCCTCACTTGCTGGGAATGGCTGGGATTACAGGCATTTGCCACGATGCCCGGCATCTCTGGACATTTTTGATTGAATGCCATACATTAGAATTTTACAGTGTTGGTTCCTGTATTTTACTGTATTTCTCCCAATAAAGCCTGATTATGCTTTGGCAAATACTGAGGTTACTTTGAATCCATGGGATCTGTGAAGCTTGCTTTTAAATTTTGTAGGGAAGAATCAGTTATGGCTGGATTCATCTCATCTCTCCTCCTCAGAAAATACAATTCTGTGCTATCTTTTGCCTAGTGCCTGAAAACCAATACAATATTTCAATTTTGTATCTTTTTATTCCACATTGTTGAGAACTAAAAGTCCCTTAACTTTTTTATTTTTTATTTAAATTCATTGAACTGATACATAAAAGCATAACATTTTAAGTATTTATAGAGTACCGTAAGGTGTTTCAATACCTGTATGCATTTTGTAATGTTTAAATCAAATTAAACATATCTATTTCCTCAAATGTTTGTCACTTCTTTATGGTGAAAGTCTTCAAAATCCTTTCTTCTGCCTTTTTGAAATATACAGTACATTATTGTTATTTATGGTCAATGCACAGTAGAACCTACTCCTATCTAAAACTTAGTACCCAATTTCCTTTTTTCACTTTTAATTGTCCTTTCCGTCTTTTATTTTTTCTCCCAATACATTACCCATTACATTTCTTTGTCTTGTGTTCCTTTTGGTTTTATCACACTGAATTTCTTTAAAAATTTTCCAATTCTGTCTGAAATGTTTTATTCCTCTGTTTTTCTAATTTTACTGTTTGTATGTCTCATCACTTTCTAAGCACATTTTGAAATAGAAAGAGCCACTTTTAACGTCTGGGAAAGTCTCTTTGCATCCATTCCCAGCAGGGATGACATGCTGCCCTTCAATCTTTCTCCTTGCATAACACTTCGAGGAATTAGGTTGTGACAATTTTCTATGACTCAGTTTTTCTGTAAAACTAGTTTTCTTGAAGTCTTTAAGAGATAATATTCAAGATTCTTGTTGAACTTCCCAGAGCCTTGGGGTTTTGTCTTTGCTGCTGTTTGTTTGCTTGCTTGCTTTGTCTTAAAGATCCTTAGAACTGTTTGCCTCCATCAATTTTATCTGAGCTTTTGCTTTTTTCTTTTGGTTTGTCTCTGTTTATTCAATTTTATTCTGACCTTCAGTGCTGTCTCCTCAGTGTGGGTTGTTGAAAAATAGCCTTGACTGGTCAGCGTTGACAGATCCTAGAAGAAAGTTTGGGCTCTTTTGTTTCTTGCCACATTGGAATCATCGTGGTCAGCAACTTGTAGAGCATATAAAATTCATCTCAGGTTTAACTACTACGTCTGCCTCACTCTGAGCTTTCAGTTCTTAGCTGTATTATTCACATTTTTGCTTCCTTTTGATGCTTTCTGCATTTCATCAATGCAGGTGTTAAGGTTGGTGGATTTTTTTCCATCTATTTGTATTTAAGGTTGTGGAGATAACATGTAGCCAGGTGCCCTTGTGCCCACCTATAATCTTGTGCTTGTGAGGTTGAGGCCAGATAAGGGAAAGTCTGAGGCCAGAGGCATGCTGTGCAACTTAGCAAGACTCAGTGTCAAAATAAAAAAATAAAAAAGAGAGTAAACAAGAGGCTTAGGGAAGGAGCACTTGTCTAGCATGTGTGAGGCCCTGGTTTCAACCCTCAGTACCAGTACTGGAAAAAAAAAAAAGCATTGGAAAAAAAAAAAGAAAAAGGAAAAAGAAAGAAAGAAACCTAGGCATTTTTTTGTTTTGTTTTGTTTTGCAAAAGTCAGGTTGTTTCTGTTTTTACTTTCTAGTTTGACTTTTTTTAACTTAGAAATTCAAGGAAATTAAAGACATAAGTAAAATTTATACCATCATTACTGCTATCATCTGTCCAGAATCTCTGTCTATCTAGCTATCTAGCTGCCTGTCTGTCTGTCTGTCTGTCTATCTATCTATCTATCTATCTATCTATCTATCCATCCATCCATCCATCTATTTGTGATGCTGGTGATCAACCCCAGGGCCTTGTGAGCAAAGCAAGCGTTCTGCCACTGACCTCTATCCCCAGCCCTGACTTTTTAAAGACAGAGTCTTACTGAGTAGTCCAGGCTGGCCTGGAACTCATGATCATGATTCTCTTGTTTTTGCCTCCCAGGCATGCATCACCATTTCAGCTTGTTTGTTTGTTTGTTTGTTTAAGTACTAGGTGGCTGAATCCATGGCTTTGCACATACTTTGTAAGTGCACTATCACTGAGTTGTACTCCAATCCCCTTTTGTATTTTTTACCTTGAGAAAGGGTCTCACTAAGTTACACAGGTAGCCTCTGCCCTTGAACTCATGATCCTCCTGCCTCAGCCTCCCATGTCAGTAGGAGGTATGTGCCACCTCGTGCAACCCTCAAATTATTTTATTTTTGAAATAGGAAGAATAGTTTGGATTAGGAATAGCCTGCACCCTTATCCTTTCTAAATTGTTGCCTCAAATCCCATCGTCCCCTGTCCCCTACATTTTGTATAACTGCAAGCACGTTCTATATTCTGTGAAAGCATGTCCTATATTCTGAATTTTTGTTGTCATTCAATTGTCTTTATACACAATATTCTTCATTTTTCAAGACCACAGATGAGGTTGGTGCATTTTCTATCACTTTGCAGTAAGAAATTTCCTTTGCAGTAAGAAATTTGCAGCATCCTTAACCTGAGTGGAAACATTCACCAAAATCTCAAAATGTAATGTTGTAAGGTGGTGTAAAGAAAAATATGAAGAAAACAATGAATTTAATGAAGCAGAAAAAGTAATAAAAAATGCTTGAAAATATCATCATTTTGTACTGTAAAAAAGGGAGGTACAGAATTCAAATTATCTCTTGGAAACCCTTAGATCTTCTAAGGCTATCAGGTATTTGGAGTCATTTTTACTTTTATTCTTTAATTAATTTTGGGGGGGATGCTGAGGATTGAACTCAGAGTCTCATGCATACTAAGCACATACTTTACCAGTGAGCCACCTCCCCTGCACCTGAAGTCATTGTTCACTTGGTCTTTCTGAAGCACACATTCTCATGGCAATGAAGGGTGATTCAAGAAACATTCTGCTGCTATTGGCAGTTAAATAAGGAGATATGCTTAAAAATGTTCTGTAAGTTTCTTTTTAAAAATATATCTATGTACCCAGGCCCAGTGGTGCATGCCTGTAATCCCAGCAGCTCTGGAGGCAGAGGCAGGAGGATCACAAGTTCAAGACCAGAGGGAGTCTGCTTAATTTAGAAAGACCCTGTCTCAAAAAAACAAAAACAAAAACAAAAACAAAACAGGGGGTTGCTGAGGGTGCAGCTCAGTGATACAGCACTTGCAAAGCGTGCAAGCACAAGGCCCTGGGTTCAACCCCAAGTAGAGCAAAATAAATAAATAAATAAATAAATAATTATAAAAATAATAATAATAAAACTAAAGAAAAAAGAAAAAAAGAAAAAATATATATACAATGTTTAAATTATGAAATATACATATTGGAACTTACTCATTTGGGAGGCTTTATAGAGCTCTCCATTTGTTCTTGGCATAGAATCTATTGCACTTATTAAAACTGTCCATTTATATGGCAGACTCTACCGTCTACTATGCAGGGACCAGGTCTTTTTCACTATTTTATATCTAGTACTCAAAGAAATAGGACATAATATAAAACTCATCTAATAAAAACCCAGACTCATGAGCCAGGCCAGTCTAAATTTAATTAATTTGTCTGACAGTATGAAAATGGACGAGCTCACTAAAAACAGAGAGCCTTAATCCAGTCAGTGGTTAGAGGGTGAGTACCTGCTTTAAGGCTTATTTTGCTTGAGGGGAACTTTCTATTGATTTCTACAATACAGTGATATGAAGGTCTTAGAATCATTAATGCAAAGGAGAATAGGAGAATACTCTGCTGTTGTGAAATGAAATCAGGTTTTACTGAGGTTTAGAAAAAAGATATGGCCCAAATGTAGTTCCTCCCAAACAGGTGAAGAAATTGAACAAAGCATTATATTGCCTGAAAATAATATTCCCTACTGCCAAGTTTTCTGATTGCATGCTCTTGAAATAAAAAAAAAAAATTTAAACATGCTTTCAATATCTATTTGACTCCAGACAACCAGTAGAGAAACACTAGGCACAGTATACCCTTATCCATTAGCTAGCTCAACATTGCTGTTGTTGTCTGGTGCTGTCGAGTCTGTGTCCAACTCATAGTGACCCTACATACAACAGGTGAAACACTATTGTTAGTGCTTCTCTGCTATTCATAGAGTTTTCAATAGCTAGCTTAACATTACCTGTGCGGAAAATACCGTCATACATTAGACTGTCATTTTGACAATTCCACTTTTTTCTTGCTCTTACCTTGTCAGATATAATTATATCACCAGAATATTTGTTCCCATGTTGTTGGGAATCCTAGAGAGAACCTTGGTTACAGGTGCCCATCTGGCCCACCTGGAGGACTAACATCTATCCTCTAGGGCAAGATGGTGCCCAGTGACCCTTGTCCTACATCCTGGTCCTTCACTCCTCCCCCTCTCATCAAGTAACCCATCTTGGGTTACTGACCAGTCCAGCTCTGAAGTGACCACCTCTACTCTGATTCGTCACCCAGGGGCCCCTGTTGGTCAGCTAGGGGACACCCATGATTGGCTTGGCCCATGCCTTATCCATCTACAAAAAATGCACATTTCCAAACCCATATTTGCATGTCAATTGGGACAGTTACTCCTGGCATGAGGCCTGCCCTGATTGGCCCCTCCCCAGCCCACCCCCCTCCTAAGGTGTATATAAGCAAATCACTGACCACCCTCAGGGAATCTGGCCCTCAGGGACCTCTGTTCCTCCCAACCACATCAATCCTAACCAAGACACCTTACTCCTGAGACTCACATCTTCATCACTATAGACCTTCAATCAATAAGATCCTGGAGCAAGACTGGTATTAAGACCAGGGCCCCTGAATAGGTGAAGGATTCAACCAAGTCACAAAGAGCTCTCCATTTTCTCCCCCTGCCTGAGGAGGAGGAGGAGAGTCAAGACCAGCGGAGACCACCAGCATTGACAACATCCTTTACTTATCCTTGCTCTCTTTCACAGGAGCAGCTCAATAAAATCCTCATTCCTGTTTTTATGTAAAGAAGGCTCCCAAGGTCTTCCTCTTGGTGTCACCAATCAGCTCTTACCCTGACCCCAAGGGTCCCTGGACTACAGTGGTATTGAGGCAAGGCTCTGAGACCTTGGCTGGGCCAGAGCCGAACCCCAACACAATGTAGTCACACCAAAAATTCAGAATATGAGTGGAAGAGGCATCAAAATTTTGGTGTCCATTTACACTTGATTTATTCATATAGTCATTTCAAGATTTCTTGGCACGATTCATTTTTGTTCACTTCCACATTTTATGAAATTTTGGTTGGCTAACCTTACCTGACACTCCTAAAGTATATTATATATTATAAAATTAATATGGGAAGGAGTGTTTCACCACCCACCAATGCCTCTACTTTGTACAAGACCCCCTTGATCCCAAGTTTCTTTCACATGAAAAATGTGAAAGTTCCTACAATGGTCATAAAGAAGATATGAGGGCCCCAGTGTCAAGCTATACATTAAAAATAAAGAAGCTTAACTATTTTCTTGATAAAATTTTTTTTTAAAAAAGTAGAATGTCCAAACCCCAGTGAAATCTGGGAATCCAGCAGCTTGTGGGAATCCAGCTGCAATATTTATCAAATGTATAGTATATCATACCGCAGGCAGAGGAGAAAGGGAAGTAAGATGGCTTACACGCTGAGACTTGTTCATGGGGCTATTTCTTTACAGATACTTTTATTTTCTATGATCATAATATATGGTTGTGCATAAAAGAGTTAACACAGCAGGCCTGCCTCCTCTCTTAGATAGTTGTGCCTACAAGGTCTGCTGCTGGGTGACAGGAAGTTAGACTTCAGTAGCCTCCTGCCATTCCCAGAACTAACAACAGTGACTCACTCTGCCTCCATGGTTTGTACAAACAATGTGATGTATGCCAAATTCCTGTTTTCCTTCTGAGAGTCTTAAATTTGGTATGTGCCAAGCAAAGGGTACGAATGTGACCAACCTCCATTAAAAACTGGTGGGCACAGGCTCTTTAATAAGATCTCCTGGTCAAACATATTTCACACATGTGATCACAACTTGTCTACAGCTGTACCACCCTGGCATCTGATCCCATTTGATCTTGAAAGCTAAGAAGGGTCAGGCTTGGTTAGTCTTTGGATGTGACACCACCTTGGAATGTGACACCACTATGTGCTGTAGGCTTGGGAGAAAGACCTGGCAATCCATTCTCAAAACAATCAGCCATTGAAAACCCTGTGAATAGCAGAGAAGCTCTGACAATAGTGCTGGGCATGGCACAGTGTCAGGAAATGTTTTGTTCAGTTGTACATAGGATCCCTATGAGTCGACCCAACTCAAAGACACCTAACAACAAAATCACAACTTATTCCTGAAAGAATCAAGTACATCCTACGTGATGCCCCTGGAGGCTCTTGGAAGAGTGTATCAGAATTCCTCTAGACTTTGTCCATGTAGACTTTTTCCTTTTTCTGACTTTGCTTTGTGTCCTTTTGATGTAAATAAATCATAGGCTTAAGACTATCTGGCCTGTAGCCGTAGCCCTGTGGAATCCGATCCTGTCAGATCTCGGAAGCTAAGCAAGGTTGGGCCTGGTTAGTACCTGGATGGGAGAACGCCTGGAAACACCAGAAGCTGTAGGCTGGGAGAAGGACCTGGCAAACCCCTCCCAAAAATCAATCTGCCATTGAAAACCCTATGAACAGCAGAAAAGCACTGACAATAGTGTTTCCTCTGTTGTACAGAGGGTCGCTATGAGTCGGATACCGACTTGACAGCACCTAACAACAACAACAAGACTATCTACTGTATCCTAGAAAAAAGTGAAATGGAATGGTTGAGCAATTCTCTCAAAATAGTTAATAGTAAATGTTCAGTAGATTTCATAGGAAGAAAATATCCACCAAGTTTGTACTGATTACATATTATTTGTCAATCTACTACAATCATGGTCAATTTTACAAACCTTAAACAATATTATTAATTCCATATATACCCTTAGGATTTCAAGGAAATTAATGCTACAGATCCATGGCGGTACCACCACCACTAACTTTCTATGTGATAGACACTGTGTGTGTGCTGGAATCTGAGGTTCTGGACCACTTGGTTCACACTCTATACAGTATATGTAGCCCAAAACAGAACTGGTTGCACAGGCTAATGGAATTGAACAGGCAGCCTATCTGTTGTTGTTGTTGTTGTTGTTGTTGGGTGCCATCAGGGTTAATTGTATTAAATCTGTCTAAAGCTGCCTCCATCCATATTTTAAGTTTAGCTTCAAAGTTCTGCCATAGCTGGTAAACTGTAATCTAAAATGATCAACAGATTATAACTTACTTTTGCAACAACTAGCTGACAGGAAAAGAATTGATGCTTTTGAATTATGGTGCTGGAAATGACTATTGAATATACCATGGACTGCCAAAAGAACCAACAGGTCTGTCCCAGAAGAAGTGCAACCAGAGTGCTCTTTGAAAGCAAGGATGGCCAGATGTAAGGAGAAATTGGGAGAAAATTGGCAAAAACCCCAAAACTGGGAAAGTGGCTTTTGAAGATCTGGTTTCCCCACAGCCAGACTGTGTCTTACATATTTTGGACATGTAGTCAGGAGAGATCAATCCCTGAAGAAAGACATCATGTTTGGGACAGTGGTGGGTCAATGAAAAAAAGTAAAACCCTCCACCAGATGGATTTACACAGTGTCTACAACAATGGGCTTATACATAAATAAGATTGTGTGCCTGGCACAGAATAGGGAAGTGTTTCAATCTGCTGTACATAGGGTCGCTGTGAGTCAGACTCGACTGGATGGCACCTAACAACAACAACAAGAAGCTGAGTCTCAACCAGTTTTACACAGCCAACTATTCAAACAATGTTCAGTTTTGGATGTGAATAATTGGGCGTCCCCTCCCTCCTTTTATCTGTATGTTGTTAGGTGGCTTCGAGTCATGTCCTACTCATAGAGACCCTCCTAGGGTTTTCAATGGCTGTTTTGGGATTGCCTTGGCAGTGGATTGCCAGGCCCTTCTCCCATTTTTCCGGTGCTGGGAATTGAATTTGGGACCTCAGAGACTGCAGCGCAGCACTCTACCAACTGAGCTAAATCCCAGCGTACCCGTTTTTCTGTCTATCACTTCCTTTTCTCCGGTTGTAAATATAACCTACCCATGGGAAGGGAACAGGCATTCTGAACAATTTTTCATCCACACAGCTGCCCTATTCTAGAACCACAAGCAAATCCAATCAAGATCTGTGAAACTAGATTTATTATAATTTTATCCTTTAAAAATAAAATAGAATTTAAAGCAGAAATCTCAGTCTAACTCTGATTTCCTCCCCATTCTCTCATTTCTGCAACAACCGACAAAACCAACTATGATTGCACTCCTGGAGGTGTATGGCTGACGGGTACTGACAAGTAGAGTTTGAATTGTGAATCCATTCAAGAGTAAAAATAAATATTTAAATATAGAATTCTACATAATTTGGTATTCTGATGATTTTATGTATAAATTGGATCTAAAATTCAAAATAATATTGGAGAATTTTGTTAATTGATTAACCTTCCCTTCTCAGCCTATTCACCTGCTGTATCCACCCTCACAGCTCTCTTCTTCCATTGCTCTAGCCTCTGAGGATTCTTTTGCACTCTGGATGCATAATGTGAGTGTCTGAGACGGTGGCCTTGGGTGGCTGTGTCAGTCTTTCCAGCCAATCATTCAGCCATGCTCTGTGTTTTTCTTTGTGTACTTTCCTCCTACATTTTAAATAATCCTCATTTTTAAAAGAATTTTAAGTTCTGGGAGATACCTGAGACTAACTTATTAAATTAATTTATGCAACATTTTTTGTATATGCAGGGCTGGGGATCAAACCCGGGGCCTTACATGTGCTAAGGCTGTACTCTACCACTGAGCTGCACCCTTAGGCCCTGTCAATTTATATTAAAATCAGTTGTTTGCTTCTTTTCAAAGTATTCAGTAACTTATCTCACAAAAATATCTCTGAGAAATGAAAAAAAATTTCCATAAAAATTATTAGAACACAGAGTGAAATTTTCTACAAATTGAAAGATGTGAAAATAGAATGGAAAATACACTTACTTTTTTTTTAAAGAATTGCATGATTTTGACACACATATTGCTATATAAAATATACACAAAGGACTTAAAGTTTAATTAGAAAGGACTTCATCTGCACCAATTTGATTCTCTGGCTAGAGATATAGGATTTATACCTAGTGAACAGCTTGGAGTCTCTGGCATGCTACAAATGGCATGTGGTTCTAAAATCTCTTCAAATTATCCCTTTTTATCATTATTCTAATTCTGCATGCCCCATGAAAGTAACAGTGACTGGGGAAAATATTATGTTCTAAGCTTTACAGATTCAGAGGTTTGAACACAAAAAGCTCATGTGTTGAAAACTGCTATTATTCAGGTATTCCATTAGGGTTTAGTATCAGACAAGAGAGTCCATGAATATAGGATTTTACTCTCATTCTGGAAGAAAGATTGCACAGCACTAGAAAATTAGCTAAACATCTCATTTTCTGGCTGTCAAGGTTTAAGTCACTACCATGTATGCCTGTTATCTGAAAAACTGAGTGCTTGAACTTTTCTTTTTTCTTTTCTCTTCTTTTCTTTTTCTTTTTTTCCTTCCCCTTTGCCCCCTTTCATTTTTTTTCTGTCTTTTTAAATTTATTTGCAGATATTGAACCCAGAGAAGTTGCATCCCTAGCCTACATTTTATGTTTTATTGTGACACATGGTCTCTCTAAGTTATGCAGGCTGCCCCTGGCCTCAAACTTGCGATTCTCCAGCCTCTGCCTCCTGAGTCACTAGGATTATAGGCATGCACCACTGTGCCCAGTTTGCTTGAACCTTCTTTATTAGAAAGAAAAATAAGGTCTAACGTGATTAATATGTAAGGGTTCTAGTCATAATGCCAACTGAGTAGGAGAAATAAGTCATAATGCTCAGTACTTTTCTTAACTCTGTGTAGTTAAAGAAACTATTGGAAAACTTTTTCTGGAGTGAACTAATCAGTAAGTGTTTCAGACTTTGCAGGCCGTATGGTTTTTGTTGCAACTAAATAACTCTATTGCAGTTGGCAAAGGCAGCTATTGACAACATGTAAGTGAACAATCATGGTTATTTTCTAATATTTAATAATATCTTGGGCTGGAGGTTAGTTCAGTTGGTAGAGTGCCACTCTGTGGTCTCCAAGTCTCTGGATTCTATCCCCAGCACTGCAAAAATGGGAGAAGAACATGGCAATCCACTTCCGAAACATCAGCTGTTCAAAACCCTATGAGGGTCACTATGAGTCATATCTTACTCAATGGCACCTAACAACAACAATAATATTTTATTTATGGACACTGAAATTTAAACTTCATATTATTTTCATGTGTCATGAAATATATTCATTTTGTCTTCCTAAACCATTGCAGCCCACTCCCAAACATCAGTCATTGGTAACCCTATGAATAGCAGCCCCACTGTCAATAGTCTTTCACCTACTGTACATAGTGTCACCATGAGTCTGACACCAACTCAATGGCACCTAACAACAACAACAAGCCATTTAAAACATAAGAAAACCTTTACAGCTTATGGGCCATATGGAAATATAACTAGAAAATGCCCATCACAAATGTACATTTACCAAATTTTACTGCATGAATGGTCTTATGATATCATAACTTGAAAGCACAATCCAAATCCAGTTTAGAAAGAATAAGGATATGACATTCATAAGAAATCTTGAAAACATATAAAAATTAGTATTTTAATCCCTGAGAGTAGCAAATTTTGCATACTTTTCAAGTTCTCTTTTACATATTTTATCATGTCTTTTCAAATCAACTGTCTGTGCAATGATTTTAATTCCAAAATAAATTAACTGTCAATCACTCAGAAGTAAAAGATTTAAATGATTTATAATGTCTGCTGTATAGTACATACATATTCCTACATATTCTTGTTTTTGTCTACAGCCACATAACCCTGGGGTCTGATGTCGTTTTATCTCAGAAGCTAAGCAGGGTTGGGCCTGGTTAGTTGTAGCACAGGAGACCACCTGGGAATACTGGGTGCTGTAGGCTTCCGAGAAGGACTTCAGATCCCCTTCTGGAAACAATCAGCCAAAGAAAAGCCCTATGAATAGCAGAGAATTACTGACAATAATGACAGGCATGGCACAACGTCGGAGAGTATTTTGTTCAGTTGTACATAGGGTCACTGTGAGTCGGACTTGACTTGATGGTACCTAACAACAACAAACACGCCTGTTTTTGTATAGTGAACACATATTAGTTTCTAATTATAAAATGTAAGGATCATCTACACTGAAAGTGGTTTATTTTACTACCTTTAACATTTGATTTTGTAGACTGTGGTTTAACTCAATTGGTAGAGTACTACTCTATGCTCTCTGAGGCCCTGGGTTTGATCCCCAACACTGCAAAAACAGGAGAAGGACATAGTAGTCCACTCTCAAAGCAATCCTGAAAACAATCATCCACTGAAAACCCTACTAAGAGCAAAGAAACACTGGCGTAGTGCTGGGCATGGTACAGAGTCAGGGAGTGTTTTGTTCTGATGTATGAAGTCTCTACGAGTTGGACCCAAATTGATAGTACCTAATAACAATAACAATAGCAAGAACATTTGATTTTAATAGAACTTCATTGTTTCCAATTAGAAAATGTGTATAGTCCTGAGAAGAAGAGGCAATTGGCCAGTGCAGGAGTAGAGCTGGCCAAGAGGCAGGCCACAACAACCTTCTATGTAGTTGAAATCCACAGTGTATAAGGGCTGCTGAAATATCAAGGGCTCAAGTCTGAAATCCTAATTACTGAAGTAAACATGGAGTCTACCATCACCACCAAAACAATCAAGTTCTCTAGGAGATATTAACACAAAAATACAAACAAAATGTCAATTGGCCAGAGTCAACAAAAATTCTCATTAAGAAACACTCCACCATGTTTAAGGAATCTTATGCTGCAGACAGACTTCACCTTGACCTATTGAGTTATACCATGCAAGTATAACATTGTCATACATTCTAGTAATGTAAGCACAAGCCCCAAATCCACATGCTCTTGTGAAATCCTTTCCTGTTTAATTGTTAACAATGAATTCAAATACTGTTTTTAAACATAGAGCTTGCTACTCATACTGAAAGTCTAAAGAAATGTGTGCATGGGCGGTAACTAAAGCTCACGTCTCCATTTTCAAATGCTCTCCATAGGGTAAAGGGCCAGCCTGTGCATCTGTGCTGCCAATATCCCTGGGCACTCTGATGCCCTGGGAGGAAAGTAGAGAGTTCCCTTCAATGACCAGCCTACTCATCTAACTGTTCTTTCCATCCTCACCTTTCTGGGCAAGGCAAGAAGTGATGAGATGGAGTGTGTGGGCAATTGAACTGTGCCTTAAAAATGTTTTTTGCGTTTAAAGTTCTTTCTTCTAATACAAATAGACCATAAACTCATGAAAAAATGTTCAATATTTCTAGCCATCAGGGAAATGCCAATCAAAGCTACACTGAGATTCCATCTCACCTGGGTCAGAATGGCCAATAATAAAAAAACAAACAACAACAAATACTGACGAGGATGCCTAGAGAAAGGAAGCCTTTTACCCTGCTGCTGGGACTGTAAATTAGTTCAGCCACTGTGGAAATCAATATGGAGGTAACTGAGAAAGCTAAAAGTAGAACTATCATATGATCCAGCTATACCACTTCTAGGAATATACCCAAGGGAAGATAAATCATCATACCACAGGGACACCCCATGCTTCCATATTCAATGCAGTACTCTTTATAGCTGCAAAAATATGATATCAACTCATATGTCCATCAACGGATGTTTGGATTTAAAAATATGCTATATATACACAATGGAATATTTTTCAGCAGTAAAGAAGAATGCAATTATGTGATTTATAGGAAAATGGATGGAACATAAGATCATCATTTTAAGCGAAATAACCCAGACTCAAAAAGAGAAATACCACATGTTCTCACTCATATGTGGGAGCTAGATCTAAAGAAAAAAATCATACTTATTCAAGTTTGGAAAATACAAGTTGATCCAATATGAGGGGGATGGGACAAGTGGGAGGAAGAGGAAGATGGAGAAGGTGGGTACAACAATATAGAGGGGTAAAAAGGGAGAAAAAACATACAAAATACAGGATGCAACTCTATGAAAATCAAAAACAAAAATCATGCTGTAACTCATGTTGTTATTAGGTGCCATCAAGTCAGGTTTGACTCATAGCAACCCTCATAGAGTTTTTAATGGCTGATTGTGTCAGGATTGCTTTGGGAGTGGGTTGCCATGCCCTCCTATTTTTGCGGTGCTAGGGATCGAACCCAGGTTCTCAGAGAGTGCAGCACAGTGCTCTACCAACTGAGCTAAACCTCTGCCTTGCTATAACTCATAAATACATATAATTGTCATCTCATGGTAATCAAAATTTTTCCTGTTTTTTTGTAAAATGTTTAAGAAGATGGAAGTATAAACAATCCAGATTGGATAATTGCATAATGGATAAACTGAATTATTACTCTGTATTCTATAGATATGTGTAAAAAATAATGATAAATAAAAAAAAGCCATTTCTTTTTAGTTCCACCTCTTTGTGGAAATTAGTCTTTCAGAAAGCCTTTTTTTTTTTCCTGTTTTTCTTTTCCTCTCCTAAATAGCATCCCGCAGGTGGGGACTATGGGACCATAGGCTGCATGCATGACAGGTCTTCAGATCTCAGCTCCATCTTCAGGGTCAAGTACTTTTCTTATCTGGATCTTTGCAGCATCACTGTGGCTCCACTACCTGCAGTTTACTTAGCCTAGTCTGGAAAACTTCATATTTCAAAACCTAGTAGCTCCAATCTCATGGGTCTTTATAAGTCCTCCAGCCCTGTAGCCTCTCAGACTTGGTGGCTTGCTTGAAAATACCATTCAGAAGCCCCTTGACTATCAGCACTCTTCTAACCCACTTGTCATATTCTAAGTTGCCCATGGAAAGCTTCACCATGCCTTATTTTGTTTGGGTCTACCCCTGGCTGTTTCCTGGGTTTCTTTGAGTTTCTACGTACCCAGTGTCCTCCTACAATGAGGGCATTGACCCTGGGGGTTATCTGTGGCATATCAGCTCCACCTAACTGTTCTCTCTTTCTGAATCTCTCCCTTCATGTCCTGGGAAACCCCTCCACATCTTTCCCTTCATGTCCTTGGAAACCCCTCCACATCTTCTGCAGACACGATTTTTTTTAAGTCATGTTTTTATTTCTCTGTGATATACAGATGGTCTCAATTTACTGAATTCTACACGTCATATTTGTTCTATGAAGCAAAAGTTATTTTTGGTCAAATGTTTTTATAGCAAGAACCTTGAAGTTCAGCTTAGAAGACAAAGTTCTTGTAGTACTTCCCTGTTCTAGTGGTATTCACCCTCCACCAAAATAGATGAGGACCTTCCACAGTGTGGTGATCCATCCCACGCATGCACATCTTTGGGTCATCATTTGGTGGCTTCAGAAAGCTGGGGACAAATCACATGATCTCCTTTGCCTATTCTGTGACCTAGTGTAAGGATAGGAGGAGGCACCTGGACCTGGCACAGAGGAGATGACAGGAGCAACATTGGCACAGCTAAGCTAAGACAAGTTGTCTGGCTACAGAGCCAGAACAATGCCCCAGAGATCTAGATGATAAAAGTACTTGAACCACAAAATGGAGGGTGGCAACAAGGACGCCTCCATACTTGCAAGGCATCTGCACACTTGTGCCCACATCAGCTTAAAGTCAAGGCACCTCAAGTTGTAGACTGAGCTTGAATTTCCTGCTTTGGTTTAGAAATTTATAGAGATTTCCTTAAGAAATTTGAAAAGTAGTTTTAAGTTGGCATCACATGGACACTAGAAAATGAGTTATAAATACCAATTTTTTTGTTGTCATAAAATATCTTAAAATAATGCAAATAAATAACAGAACATTTCTATTTTGTTGTATTTTTAAACAGTACTTTGCTAAGTGATTCAGTGATAAGTGACCCCAAATGAAACAATGAAATCCCCACTTCTGACAGTATCTTTGAGGAGCACCTCACTCTCTCTGTGTGGAGCTGAAGTCCTGCTGGGCCAGGATGCAGGGAACACCCCAGGCCATCTCCACCGCCTTCCCACAGCCAAGTTTCTTTAGGTCTTGGTCCACTTTCCTTCTACCCAGAACCACCACTCCAGGATCCACAGCACCCACGTTACAAACGCTGAGGTAGGCTGCGCTGAGGTCCAGGCACTGTGCTAGGCACTTCACAGTTTTCATAATAACCATCTAATGCAAGCAATATTTTCTCCAGTTGACATGCAAGGACATGGAAAGGAAGTACAGGAAAGGTGCATAATGAGCCCAAGCTTGCCTCACACTGCCCAATGTCTAACAAAGGGTCGCACTTTCCTCCCAAGAAGGACAAAACTCGTCCTTTTCTAGGCTAAGCAGGTGCCTGTGACCAGGAGGCTGCCTGGCTGAGGTCACTGCTTCTCCCTATCATCCAGTGTACTGCCCACACCTCTCCACACATATCTGGTGTATTAATTACTGTTCTTATTACTGTGACAGAATACCTCACAGAACACTTAAAAGGGGGAATTACTCATTCCAGTCATGGTTTCAAAGGGTTCTGCACTCCATGGCTTGGCTCTGTGACTCTAAGCCTGGAGTGCCTGTGGCAGCTGCAGTGTGTAGGAGATACTATGAAGCCAGGAAGCAGACAGGGAGGAGGGTACAGAGGACCTCATATAACTTGCCAAGCAACAACCCCGTGGTATGCGTCCTCTAACTACGCCTCACTTCCTAAAGTTTCCAGAATTTCCCAAAATAGTGCAACCAGCTTGGGACCCAGTGTTGAACATAAGTCTGTGGAGGACTCTTCATAGACACTATAACAGTTGGGCTGACTGAGCCTTTGGATGGATGGGTCATAGCCCAAGCCCTTCTATAGGAGTTGATCGTCCACACCTGAACTAAAGTGAAACTTGTAGAAAACATTCCATGGAAGCCAGAAGAACATGGCCATGGAATAGCCCTGTGTTTGTGGGTACTCACACGGGGGTTTCTAAAGGTGAGATTGCATTTAGGGATGAGTAAAAGGCACTTTTGAACTACTTTTGCCTTCTGACTGATTTCTTCAGGACTGCCTTCTCTTTCTCTGCCTCAAGCCCTGCATCTTCACATTTCAGATGGCCTCTGAAGCTCTTTTTAGTAAATATAGCCAAGTGCTTGGATGAAAATGCCACCCCTCCCCTGGTTCTGCCAGCGCCCTGCCTGGAACTGCTCCACAGCTGGTGTTTGCAAAAGCTGTTGTACATCATTCACTTTCTCCCTGAGTTTTGTCACAAGAGGACAGAGGCAAGTCAGAGTTTTCATTTTGATTTGTTTCTTAATAATAAAATTCTAGCTGTCTCTCTGTGCCAGATGAACAGCTGTTTGCTTTTTCATATTCAGAGATAAAATGAAGTTATTTAATTTGTAGCAACATGGTCACAGGTGGGACAAGGTCAAAGCTAAGGATGCACTCTGTCAACCGTGAGACAAAATGACCCAGGCCTCTCCTTCGTAGATCCTTCGAGAGTCATTTGCCAAAAATGCAAAGTTTCATTTTTATTAACTATGAAGACTGGAACTTTAAGCAAACTATTGCTTGGTCCAATGTGTAGGAACCCAGGCAGAAGTTGGAATGATGGGAGAGAAGAAATATTGAAAAGGAGTTAATTACACTTAAGCTTTTGTTTATAATGCATCTACTTGCAAAAGAAGAGGTGTCTTTGAAGGAGAAAATGTGATCATGGGAATCCAAAGTAGGATAGAAATATGTATGCTTGCAGAAATAGGTGAGTTCTGCAGAGCTCCCAATGTACCACGACTCCAAGTCCCCACCCTATCTGTGTTTTTGCATATAGTAAAGAAAAGAAATGCCGTGAGACTCTGACTACCCATCTTGCAGACACATTATATAACGGAATGAAAAGGAAGAACATTACTTTTTCTCTTCTGAGGGACAGTTCAGGAGCCTCCTGCCTCACCACTCTGAAAGAAACTACATGTACTCAGAATAAATGTATTTCCTTATATTCAATTTAGACAAAAGCCAGCCTGGAAGACTGCCCTTGCTTAAAAGCTGAACAAAACAGGCTGATACCCTTACGATAACCTTCATTCTGGGCCCAAATTCAAAATGTTTACAAAAGACCAAGTTATCCAATGTTAATTATTATTATTTTAAAAAATATCATTAAAAAGAATGTTTTTCACTAAATATATCAGCTTAACAAATGATCATATATATTTTCATTGTGTGTGCATGTTTGACATAAGTACATTCACTTTTGATCATAAAAACATTTCAAAGTCAAATATTGATATATAAATTTATTAATGCTAATCCACTAGCAAAAGCAGATGTTTGAAAAGATATTTATGGTCCATAGTAAAATGAACAGCAAAATAAAATGAAATATGATGAATGCAAATTTATTGCAAAGTACAATGTGTTTAACATATTAACTTTCATTATGAGATTAGGTCAACATTTTCCCAAATCTCATTTGTAGAAAATTCCTTGTGTAAACTATGGTATGTTGTTGCTGTTGTTAGGTGCCATCTAGTCAATATCTGACCCATAGCGACCCTACATACAACAGGCGAAACACTATTGTTAGTGCTTCTCTGCTATTCATAAGGTTTTCAATGGCTGATTGTTTTTTGGGAGTGAGTTGCCAGGTCCTTCTCCCAAGCCTACAGCACCTGATGTTCCCAGGAGGTCTCCCATCCAAGGACTAACCAGGCCCCATCCTGCTTAGCTTCCAAGACCTGACGGGATCACATGCCACAGTGGCTGCTGGTCAAACTATGGTATAGGCATACTATATACAGAAGTAAAAAGGTAGAGTCCTCCAAGAACTGGTGTGAGCTGAGTTTTAATACACGTTGGGACAAGCTCCTAAACTGGAAAGTGGATTGTGAGTCAGATAGTATTATTTTGTCAATGTAAAGTGTTTTCGCTTTATTGATGGTGCTGAAGGTATGTGAGAAAATTTCTCTGAATATTCAAGACTATTTTGGAAGTCCTGTATATTCAGGACTTTGAAATTTTACATTAATTTGAAATACATGGGATCCTTAGATTTGAAATTCAGTTTTTCTTTATTTTAAAATGGAAAAGTCTGCAGCCATAGCACCCTAGGACCTGATCTCCCCTGATCTCAGAAGCTAAACAAGATTGGCCTGGTTAGTCCTTGGAGACTAACTTGGTATTCCCAGGGAGACCACCTGGGAATACCAAGTGCTGCAGGCTAGGGAGAAGGACATGGCAACCCACCCCTAAAACAATCTGCCATTGAAAATTCCAAAACTAGAGAAGCACAGGCAATAATGACGGGCATGGCATATTGTCAGGGAGGGTTTCGTTCTGTTGTACCTAGGGTTGCTATGAGTTGGACTCTACTTGATGGCACCTAACAACAAACCAAAACTGAAAAGAACTTTGAAAATGTATTTTTAAAATTTAACAATTAGAAAATGATAATAGAAATATAACTATATAAAAAATGTGATGTAAACGCTAATAATTCTAATATGAAGAATTAATGCTATGGGGAAGACTTGACTTTAAAAAAATCATACACATATTATTAAAATTATGAAAAATTAAATATTGTATCAATGTCTAAGGAACAAAATTGATCAAATAAATTTCACTTTATTCAGGTATGAATCATTTATTAGGACTTTGTTAAAAACAAAAATGTGTGATTCAATTTTACGGAAAAGGCAAAGTATGTTTTGCTTTAAATTATGTTTAGAAAGCAAGCCCTAGTAACAGGGAAAAAAGTGGATAAAGCATAAATATTAAAAATAATTTTCCTTGTGACTTTGAAAACATGTTTTCTCTATTTTGAAAGTGTCTCTTAATGGAATTGTTTTCTAACCCCTCTGGGAAGCTGTAACTGAGGCAATCAGTAAAATACCTTTATTTTCTCCTTCTAAGGCTAGTTTCACCCTTCTATATCTGAATTATGGTGCTAGGATGAATAGTGAATATACTATGCCCTACCAAAAGAATCAGTAGACCCATCCTAGAAGAAGCTCAGTCAGAGTGTTCTGTGGAAGCAAGGATGGTTAGACTTCATCTTACGTATTTTGGAATGTTGTCAGGAGGGATCAATCCCTGGAAAAAGACATCATGTTTGGGAGAGGGAGGGTCAATGAAAAAAAGGAAGAACCTCCACTAGATGGACTGACACTGGTCGCAACAGTAGGCTTAAACATAAAATGATCATGTGCCTGGCACAGTGTCGGGAAGTGTTTCCTTCTGTTGTACATAGGGTCACTACGAGTCAGACTCAACTTGAAGGCACCTAACAACAACAACTAGAGCACCTAATAACAACAACAAAGCTGACTGATTACATCACTGTCCTTGGTAGAGGTGCATCCTTGCTTGGAGACAGAAAAACTCCATGGTAAGCCCTGTCTCTTTCTCCACCTCTGCCAGCATCCTCCTTGCTCATAGATCTTATCTTATTGTTGTTGCTAGGTGACCTCAAGTTGAGTCTGACTCATAGCGACCCTCATAGGGTTTTCACTGGCTGATTATTTCAGGATTGTTTTCAAGAGTGGACTGACACATCCTTCTCCCAATTTCGCAATGCTAAGGATGGAACCTAGGTCCTCAGAGAGTGCGGAGCAGCAATCTACCCCAGCCTACTCTATTAGGGTCCCCAAAACAGGTGAAAGAGAACCGTAGATGCTTGCCTTTCCACAGGACCAAGGCTACTCCTTCATCCACCAGTGGTCCCAGCTGTGGAAGGTGTTTCTCCGTGCTATCACATCATGCAAACAGAAACTGCTTTACTCTCCCAAAGTAATTCAAATCCAAGATCATGTTTCCAGGACTGACCCTTGACTCCCTAGTCCCTCTCTTCTTCACACATCTCAATTACTTTTTACCAAAATGATCAATAAATCCTCACCAAAAGTCCAAATTTACTTAATACAATGAAATAGCACGCCAACATGATTAATCAAAAAAACTCAAAATAAATGCAGGAGAGGGTATAATATGTGAAATTTTAAAAAGTCACTTTTTTTCTTTACCAACTTTCCTAATCCCAGCTCCCTCTCCTTCCTCACCCCCTGTCGTGTGTGTCCCTCTGTGTGTTTCTGACTCAGATTGCAGAGCTCTGGGGCCACAGGCCAGCTGAGTCTCTTTACAGCCACCTGCAGTGCCACACAGGAAAACCATGAATGGAATGAAAAGGCACTGCTGGCCCCTCAAAATGCTCAAAACTCAAGTGAGCTAAAGGGACCCCAGGAAAATAATAAAGCGGCTTCTTTGAAACCTTGTAGGCAAGTGGAAAGTGAAAGGCTGCTGCTGTACCTCAGTTGCCAAGAGGCCAAATAAATCTCTGGCACGGCAGGATGCAGCGTGGAGAGGCCCTGCAGGATGTGTCTCAGGTGAGAGCGGCCTCCGTCACAAGTACAGAAACACTCCTTTATGATGGCACCAACGGGGTAATGCGCAGGCCAGCGGGGGACCAGGAAAGGCTGGCTTTTGCTTCAATTCCCTTCAGTTTTGGTTATGTGAGAAAATGCCACCATTTATCTTCCTCACCCATTATTAAGAAAGAGCCCGAGGTGCCAGTCATAGAAACCACACTAGGAATAATAATAACATTCAGCTGGAAAAGAAGAGTGAGTTTCAAGAAAGATTCAGAGGATTTGTACAATATCGATGCCAGTATATCGAATAAAAATATATTAGCTTTACAATATATACTCATTGTGGCAATTTACTTCCTATAGCCAGTAATATTTTAAAGAAAACCTAAAAGTGTTTAGACCTAGTATTTAGCATACACACACACACACACACACACGTATATATATATATACATATATATATATATACACACACACATGCACATACATACATATATATGCTGTTTTAGGTGCCATGGAGTTGGTGTTGGACTTAGTCACCCTATGGACAACAGGTGAACCAGTATTGTCAGCGCTTCTCTGCTATTCATAGGGTTTTCAATGGCTGATTGTTTTTTGGGGAGTGGTTTGCTGGGTCCTTCTCCCAAGCCTAGAGCACTTGGTGTTCCCAGGAGGTCTCCCATTCAAGTACTAACCAGACCCAACCCTGCTTAGCTTCCAAGATCTAGCAGGGTCAGAGGCCACAGTGGTATGTCTGCAAAAATATCACCTGTTTATTCATTTACATGGACTTTGCTGTTGTTATTGACATGTTCTCACTATGTAGCCCAGACTGGCCTGGAACTCAGATCCCTTGTCTTGGTTTCCTGAGGGCTGGGATTCTAGGTGTATACCACTACCCCTGCTTCAGTTTTCCTTTACATGAAATCTCTTGAATTTATTGTCAACATCTCTTGGCTACCAGGAACATTATTTCTGATCTAGATAAATATGTGGAATTTCTAAACAGACATACTTTTCCTATTTTAAGGAAGTAAATGAAAAGCATAAAAGAAGATATTTAACAACATGAGATTCTCCACGGGCTCCCAGCCCGAGGTCAGCCTTCATTTGTGCCCTAATCCAATTAAGTGAAGTTCCTTAACTCATGCCAAAATGTGCATCCAGGGGCTGTTGTGTGCCAGGGATTGTTTTTGCCAGAGCTGACCAACTGGGCCACCTCTGTCTAACATCACCAACCTCTTCTTCCCTCTTGGCATTTTCCTGGAAGCCTGTATTCAACATCTGCACCCTTAAATAAGTAAAATAAATAAGCTCAGCCTTTAATCCCCAGCCACCTCTATAAAGCAGTGGCTCCTCTTCAGGGGATTTCTTCTCAGAATCATCCTCTAGGTGCATATCTGTGGGCCTTTATTGTTCATTCACTTCTTAGTTCTATTCAATTTTTGTGTCTGCCCCTATCACTCTTCAAGAATTAATTTGCTAAAATCATCAATGATATTATGAATTGGGAATATCAAACCCAGCAGAAATATCCTGTTACATTATTACTTTTATGATAATGGCTTACTACATTTATTCTGAATGAGGCAAAACATTAGGTGCTTTAGATGCCTGACATGGCTGGATTTTCACAGCGGTTCTGTAAGGCATATTTTTTAGCTCCTTTCACTTATGAACAGAGGCGCCAACAGAAGATTCTTAGAGTACTGAGAGAATTTTATGATGCTGTACCAGCAAATACTTGCCATTATACATTTATTCAAACCCATAGAATGTGCTCAATTAGTATTTGGTTCTGTGCATTCATTCAGATTAGCCAGAGATATATAAAACTATTTGCAGCTCATTCTTGATGATTTTTATGTAATTGCTCTGAGAAAATGGCATTTGTCTCTTTCTTTTTTATTTTCCATTTGTTTATTCACTCTGTGAGGCCTGAAAGAGGATAGGTTATTTATTTATTTATTTGTTTTTGAGTTTGCCATTGGAAAGCATAGAGCTAATTTTGTGTAAGGTGTGACATTTTCATGATGTCCACTTTAAATGATTTTTTAAAATTTGGGATAGTTTGATATTTACAGAAAGAATTGTGAAAATATTATGGAATTTTTCATATACCTGGACCTAGTATTCTCTATTATTAAGATCTTTTAATTAATTAACTAATTTTGCAGTACTAGGAGATTGAACTCATAGTGTTCCACCACTGAGGGGTACCCCAGAACCTTTTTCATCTTTACATTTTTATTTTGAGTCAGGATCTCACTAAGTTACACAAGTTATCTCTGGCCTCAAGCTCATGATCTTCCTGCCTCAGCCTCCTGAGTCACTGGGATTATAGGCATGCACCATGGTGCCTGGCTTATTATTAAGATCTTTTAAATAAAATAATACAATGTTTCATAATTAATGAGCCAATATGATGTTATTGAAGCCCACATCTTTCAGATTTCCCTAGGTTTCACCTGCTCCTCTTTGCCACCCCAGAGTCCCACCCAGAACCTAACAAGACATTTATTAGTTCCATCCTAAACTCTTGCTGGTTGTGACCATTTTTTCAAGCTTTCCTTGTTTCAATTCCCCTGACATCTTTGGAAGTACTGATTAGTTATGCATAGAATGTGTCCATTGGGATTTTTCTGGTATTTCCTCATGAAAAGACTGGTTTTAGGGGTTTTGTGGAGGAAACCCAAATGTTAAGTGCTGTTTTCATCAAACCCTAAAGGTAAACACTGTCAACACGGTTTATAACAGGTGATCCTGGCATGGATGGTGCTTATCACATTTCTCAACTGTCAAGTCACTGTTTCTCTCCATGTCACATTTTTGCAAGAAACATATGCTTACTCCACAAATAAAAAGTGGGGAATGATGCCCCACCTCCCTCTGGGCCAAGTGTTTACATAAATTATTTGGAATATTTCTGCTAGGGAGATAAGTCTATTCTTTTCTAATATTTATTTATTTCATCATGAATTTATATCTGTATGGGCTTTGGGTATCTACTTTCTAATGTAGGTATTTGATTCCACATATAGTGGCATCAGATTTATAAATGTACATCCCTATGGGAAGGGAGTGATGACTTATAAGCTCTTGCAATCTTTCTTAAAGCTCTTCTTCAGATTCAAAATGGAGTGAGCATTAACAATCACCACTATGTTCTTGAAGGATTTGCCTTTATAAACTCACACATTTCTTCCTATTAATTCAATTTTCCACTATCTCTTGATAACTCTGACTTTCTCTTCTGTATGAAGCAATTCCAAATGATGTAGCTGAGAATAAGTTTCCCAGATTCAACTAACCTTTCTCCAGCTTCATCCTTTTTTTTTTTTTTTTTAATTTTGAGGCTCACAGTGTCCTACTCACCAGACACATCTAAAATTCACTCACTTGAAAATGCCTGCAGCTGTAGCACTGTGGCATCTGATCCTGTCAGATCTCGGAAGCTAAGCAAGGTCAGGCCTGGTTAATATTTGGATGGGAGGCCGCCTAGGAACACCAGATATGGTAGGCTTTGGAGAAGGAACCAGCAACCAACTCCCAAAAATCAATCTGCCATTAAAAACCCTATGAATAGCAGAGAAGTACTGACAATAGTGCTTCGCCCGCTGTACCTAGGGTTGCTATGAGATGGATTCGGATTCAACGGCACCTAACAACAGCAACAACAACAGCACTTGAAAATACAATGAACATACCCATTACTTCCCCTATGAAACTTCTGAATTTCTATGGGCCATAAAATGATTAGATCAAATATTTTTGCTTCTATGATGTCTTAAATTCACAGGCAAAATCAGTTAATAACTTTTGTTTGTTATCTTAACATTTTGGCTATTCCTCTTATATGGTGTGCTGCATCCTGGTTCAATCACATGAAATTACTCAATATTTGACCTACGAGTCACTCACTTTTAATTTATTTATGTATTTTCTTCCAAAATAGACTATATTCTTTGAGGGAGGAAAAATATTTGTATTACTACATTATTATCTAAGCCTCGATGATTGCATATTTACAGTATACACAATATAAACAATGTTTATTAAGCATATTTGGAAAAGTGAAATAATTAAATTCAATGCACACTATATTTCCAAAAATAGGAAACATGGCATTATTACATGTAAGGACAAAATTTTTTTTAAAACCAAAATTTAATTTACTTGCTTAACCTTTGTTATTATTTTTGTTTTTTGACCAGATTGATACCAAACCTTATATTTTCCTTCAAAGACTTCCGGTAAGAGATTTGAGTTACTTGAATTTAAGGGTTATCAAGCTGAATAAAATATGATGATCTATTGGAAGCAGAAAATAACATTCATTGTTAGTACTGAAAATAAAAATGGCTGATTGTGTCTTTTTAATATATCAAATAATTTGAAAATTAAGTTTTTGATTTAAGATCCATGTTCATGAAAATGCATGTATAATTTTCATTTCAAAGTGTTCACCTTATAAAGTTTCCTCTATGCTTTTTCAGTGACAGCAGCTAATATTCACTCACAGAGGAACTCCCTAAATACTGAACACGGCAAAGCTGAACCATGACACAAAGCATTTCAAGGCTTGATGGGAAATTACATGGTTCTATATTTAATGTCTGCAGTTGTCAGTCTCTCTTATGAAATTGATTTTATATTGCCATAGGAAAAGATGGTCATCAATCAACAAACTTAAAGTAGTAAAGTCCATAGCTTACTTTAGGTCTTATATATCCAAAAGAAGGTTGGGATTTAGCTTAATCGGTAGAGTGTTTGCTCTGTGCTCTGAGGCCCTAGGTTTGATCCCCAGCACCACAAAAATAGGAAACTGGCAGCCATTCACAAAACAATCCTGAAACAATCAGCCATTGAAAACCCTATGAGTAGCAGACAAGCCCTGACATAGTGCTGGGCATGGCACAGCATCAAAGAGTGTTTTATTCTGTTGCATGTAGTCTCTATGAGTTGGACCTGAATTGATGGCACCTAACAACAACAACATATCCAAAAAAGATTTATTTGACTTGAGAAAGACAGACTTGAAAGTAATATTTGATAGTACAATAGATTTTTAAATTATTACTTAAAGCTTTGCTAGGGTTAGATTCTGTGGGAAATAGATTCTGAAATAGATTTGCATATTGCAAATGACCCTCCAAACCAGCCCCTATCTGGGAGGGAAGGAGGTAGGAACGGGCAATTGAAGGAGATGAATTGTGATGTGGTTAATGCAAAGGCTAAATCTAGTCAGAGCTGGAGCTCTGCAGTTGGTGCCTGCACATGGAAAAGAAGTGGCCTTTGTCATTTGTGATAGAACTGCTCATTACAGGGGCTGCCTGCATATGGGGGTGTGGCATGAGTGTGTGTGTGTGAAGGTGTTTGTGAGGGTGTGTTGAGGATCCAATGAATACCACTTGTGAAGGATTTATTCTACTGTTATTCTATCTGAAACAAATGTATTGTCTTATTTTCAGCCTCAGTTTTCTCTTGGATCTTACAGCAAAATAGCAGAAATGAAGTTCCTGAATGTAGAGTTAGCTACTGGGAGGCTCAGCTGCTTTCCAACAAATACAGGCAATAAAATTACTGCAATGATTGATAAAGATATTATAATCATTTCCATTCAATATTTTTCATTTGATAACCTCTTAAAAAGGTAGTGGGATAATCCTCTGCAAAAAATTAGGTAATGCTAGGAAAGGATGAAGATTTATTAAACATTTAGTCTCTCTTACACAAGTGAAAGGTCATAGTCATTATTGTAATATTTAGTGCCTAATAAAACTGTTTATCTACTGTTTTGGTTTATTAGCCAGGTCATAGGGTCGAAGCATTAAAGTCAACTAAAAGTTATATCTCTTTCAAACAAAGGTACATTACCAACATCTTCAGCCAGAGTGTAATAAAATTGTCCGGCACATAACTGACTGGAACAGTCCTTTAGTGTCATATTTACAGCAGCTCATAATCAAAGCTAATAAAAAACATCAGTTAAGGCAGCCAAACAAGAAGCTAGCAATAATGTGAACATTTTATCACATTAATTTAACAAATTAACATGCAAAAAATGTTCAATAGACCTAACATATGCTTTTCAATGTTCTCATTAGAAATAATCGTCATTCCCTCATAAATTCAAACATTAATTCTGAGTATATTCAACTGGCTTTAAAGCTGTGATGTGTGAGTCTCATTTTTATCCTTATAGATTTCTTTCCCTTTAGTGTCCAATAATATTATGAGGCTATACTTTTAAAATAATATATTCCTTTTCTTTCACTGACAAAATAAATTAGGGATAATTCAGTTTTCTACTAAATGCTTAAAACAATGACACATTTTTAGACATCTTAAGATGAGCCATGATTTTTTTATTTATTTGTCACAATCACTTGATGGTACCTAACAATAACAATCATAACACAAATGTGTGACTCTCAGCCATCCTGAAGTCTGTCACATAAATTAAGCCGTCAGAATGCACACCAAAATAACTACAGTGAACAGTTACATAAAAAGAGGGGTTGTGCCCAAAGTGAAGAGTACTTGTATGTCAGGAAATTCAAAGGTCAAAGCCCTGGTCTTTCAATACAAGCGTACTAGGGGAAATAACTCTCTGAATTAGGCTTTTCCAAAGCCTGACTTATTCCCTAAGGCATTTCTTGTTTATGCCACTGGGTATCAGAAGTCTGTTAATGCTTTTAGGCTTCTTGGAAGCTATTTAATATGTCATTTGTGATAATGTTAAAACTGCAGTATCCCACATAGCTAAGGTCTCCTTAAGAGGCAGACATACATGACAGAATGAAGTGAACTAGATTCGTAAAATTGCAACAGGTAAAACTTGTATCTCAGTAATTTCTACTGATTTGCTATGAAGTCTGACCTGTTGTTAGATGCTGTCTAGTCAGTGTTCAACTCATAGTGACCATATGTACAACAAACGAAACACTATTGTCATTGTTTTTCTGTTGTTTGTAGGGTTTTCAATGGCTGATATATATATCAGACAGTTAGATGCTGTCAAGTTGGTGTCTGACTCGCAGCCACCCCACGTACAACAGGCAAAACACTACTGTCAGTGCTTCTCTGCTATTCATAGGGTTTTCAATGGCAGACTGTTTTTTGGGAGTGGGTTGCCGGGTTCTTCTCCCAAACCTACAGCCCCTGGTGTTCCCAGGTGGTCTCCCATCCAAGTACTAAACAGGCATGACCCTGCTTAGCTTCTGAGATCTAATGGGATCGGACGCCACATTGGTATGGCTGCAGGATAGATAGATGATAGATAGATAGATAGATAGATAGATAGATAGATAGATAGATAGAGAGAAAGAGAGAGAGAGAGAGAGAGAGAGAGAGAGAGAGAGATCTCATACACAATTTTTTGTTAAATATAGGGTTTACATCTCAGGTGGAAAAAAGACCCAGCAACCTACTCCCAAAAAACTATGAGCCATTGAAAACCCTATGAATAGCAGAGAAGCACTCAAAATAGTGTTTTGTCTGTTGTCTGTAGGGTTGCTGTGAGTCGGACACTGACTTGATGGCACCTGACAACAACAACATCTCAGGTATTTTCATTATACTATGAAAATTTAAGGTTACATTCAAGTCCCCTCTATTCAAGAATCATGTCTTTTTTGGACATCTATTCTGTTTGCTTTTCTTGTGCCTGGTTTCTTGGCTCTCTTAGACATGTTGGTGGTGACTGGAGGATCACTGGTGCACCACATCAGCAGCCTGACACGTGACTGAAGATAAAGAAGCATGTGTTTACCCAGTGCTGTGAGAAGCACACACAACTTGCTGAAGCTTCAACAGGAGCAGTGCCTATGAGAGAAGAAGAAGGAGCCATAGACAGGATACAGGCTGCAGATCTGACACTATGAAGGGAAGAGGTTGTGATTCCTGGACTGGGCCAGGTCTGAGAACATCTGATGGGGCCAATGCAAATTCCTCAGGCCAAAGTCTCCCCCGAGATGAGTCCCACCTCCCTGGAACCCACCTGCCTCAGGACCCTGCCTCAGTTACTCAGTTCCTGGAGTAATCCATTTGATTGGCCATTGTGATGGATTTCAGAGCCAAGACCTAGAACCACTGGTCAGTTATGACTCCCATAATAGAATTCCTGAGCAGAGCATTTTTATTGCTTCCATTAATCCTCTTCCATCCCCAAATTATACTCCCAATTAAGCTTGCCAAGCAAATTCTCCTTGGTTTCCTTGACTAGTCAGTTGTCTGTTCATCTTCACCTAGATTTGTGGGGATCAGAGAGACCAATCAGAGTGGGTTAGAATGAATGCTGCTCCTACATCTAGAGCCTGGTGGATGGGCTGGCAGTCTGCTCCTAAACCACAGCCTCATGACACACTCCACCATTGCTCTAGCACACACCTGATATGGGAAGGGAAGAAAAGAGAGATCTGAGGAGGAAACCCAGATGTATTCAGGTGGTTATCTTAGAAGTTCTGCGGCCTCCAATATGACTTTTTTTCCATCCGTCCTATTAAAATATGAAAATTTTGAAGGTCAGAACTGTGTCTTCTTACTATTTATTAATTTGCTATCCTCTATCACACTTGCAGCCGTAGCCCTGTGGCATCCGATCCCATCAGATCTCAGAAGCTAAGCAGGGTAGAACCTGGTTAGTACTTGGAAGGGAGACCACCTGGGAACACCAGATACTGTAGGCTTGGGAGAAGGACCCAGAAACCCCCTCTCAAAAAATCAATCCGCCATGGAAAATCCTATGAATAGCAGAGAAACACTGACAACAGTGTTTCATCAGTTTTATGTAGGGTGGCTATGAGCCGGATGCCAACTCCATGGCACCTAACAACAACAACAACAACATCCTCTATCAAGCCCACATGACTGTCAGCTTCTCATGCTGTGGGGGCTTGCATGTTGCTGTGAAGCTGAAAGCTATGCCACTGGTATTTCAGATACCAGCAGGGCCACACATCCTGGACGGATTTCACCTGAGCTTCCATACTAAGGCAAGGGAGAAGGACCCAGCAGCCTACTCCCCAAACAATTAGCCTTTGAAAACCTAGAATACCTAAGAAGCACTGTTAAATATAGTGTCAGAAAATGAGCCCCCCCCCAGCTTGAAGGCACTCAAAGACAACTGAGGAAGATTTGCCTCCTCAAAGCAGTTGTTGTTGTTGTTGTTAGGTGCCATCGAGTCGGTATCCGACTCATAGCGACCCTCATAGGGTTTTCAATGGCTGACTGTTTTGGGATTGCCTTGGGAGTGGATTGTCAAGTCCTTCTCCCATTTTTGTGGTGCTGGGAATTGAACTCAGGACCTCAGAGACTGCAGCGCAGTGCTCTACCCACTGAGCTAAATCCCAGCCCTCAAAGCAGAGTCGACCTTAATGACAGGAATGGAGTAAAGCCCCTGGGACCTTCTTTGGCTGGTGTGGCACAACTCAAAATAAGAAAAAACAGTGGCTGCAACAATGGGCTCAAATATAAAAAGATCATGTTCATGGCACAGTGTTGAGGAGTGTTTCATTCTGTTGTACATAGGGTCACTATGAGTCAGACCTGACTCAACAACGCCTAACAATGACAACAAGGACAATGACAGCAATCATCTATTACAATGTATCTAAATCAATGTGGTTGAAGGACATTAATAACCATTAGTTATTTACAGGATGCAACTACAATTGAGGTTTACTTAACTGAACATATATCCTGGCTATATTTTGGTGGCTCAATTTTTTTGTCAATAAGTGACTACATTAAAGCCCAATATGCTAAAGAGTTAATGCTACAAAATATTATCTGCATGTTGCAGAAAAGTTTAGGATTTCAGAGAGCTTCAAAATATTTCTATGATTTTCTTTGAATAGCAAAACAGTAATTTTGTGCATTCATCATAGAAAAAAACTTAGCACTGGGTCTTTAAATTTCTCTACATTATAAACTCAACCAATTTCACTTTCTAAATCGGTTTTCCACAAATACCACCACTGTGTTAGGTAACAGCTGTTATCTTAGTCAGCTGGGAAAGTTCACTTATGTGAAAATCAATCATTCCAAATTAGAGTTCAGATATTTCAGAGAAGATCAAGATCTGGTGTTACTTTTACTTTACAATGTGAAAGGAGAAAATTGGTATTTCTTGGGAAATTTCCATCATAGTCTAATAAGTAGGAACATGAAAAAAAATTCAAAATAGCTTAAAGTTCCAGAATCACTGTGCAAATATCTTGATTGTATTTTGTCTCATTTTTTTCCACTATGAAAATAAGAATGTCTATGTCTCTTGCTGGTTGCAAAATGCTCTGAAGGAATGAAACTTTTTCCTTTGACCAGCACATGGCTTTAAGATTCCTCCTCATGCCTATTCCTAAAGCACATTCTCCAACCTCCAATGATAAACCATGAGAACAATTCCTCTTTCTTTGAAAACAATATCATACTTGAATGGCTCTGCCTCATCCAGGTAAACCTTGGCTGACTCCTCTTGCTAACACTTTATAAGGACTCCACCTTTCTTTCCTGAGTTTGCATGCTTCTTTGGTTCTCAAGCTGAAGTGTGTTTACTGGTGATCTGTTTGATATTCTTTTAGTTCTTAGTGACATGACACAGAACAGAATGGGACCTTTTGTTCTTCCTCTACCTTCAGGTTCTAGGGAATCAACAGCTATGGATGGTCTTGATAAGTCCTCCTTCCTTGGCTCAGTGCCACACAACTCTTTGCTTCTACCCTTGTCTTTACAGAAAATATTTAACTCAATTTGTTTCCCTGCTCAGGGATCTGACCAGTGAGGTGAAATTGCAATTCTGAAATCTTGAAAGGCCTGATTTATCTATATTTTCATTGCTCTCAACGTTTGAATATGAGAAATAGCAAGTCTATCAAAGTACCACCAAATGGTTTTGGGCTTTTTATCTGTATAATCTTGATGGTATCAATAACTCCCCTCATTTGAAGCTCTGGCTGGATCTACTTTAAAGTTTTATTTTACAATAACTGTAGATTTATGTACACTCCTGGAAAATAGTATAAAGAAATATAGTCTGTGTTTTACTCAGTTTTCTCTATATAGGTAGTATCTTGCAAAAGTATAATGCAATATCACAACTGGTATATTTATATTGATATGTTTGTATTTAGCCTTATGCAATTTTATTACATGTATAGATTTATTTACCTGCCAAAACAATGAAATACAGAACAATTTTGTTTACAAGGATTCCCTTTATAATCACACTACTTTCCCAAGCATTTACCAGGTACTAATTTCATTTCTTCTCCATTTTTTAAAATATAGCTCTTTGAAAAATATTACATACAAGGAATTATATAGTACATATTCTCCTCAAATTGCCTTTTGTTATTCAACAAATATCCTTGCAGATTCATGCAAGTTTGCAAGTTGTTCTGAATTCTTTTTATTTGTTTTGTTTTGTTTGTTTTCAATTTTGACCAGCAGAAATCCATGATATACATGTACAACAGTTTGTTAATTCACCTATTGAAGATACACAAGTTGTTTGCATATTTTAAAAAATCTGATGTGCATCTTTGTATATAGATTACTTGTGAAGGTACGTTTTTATTTTCCTGAGATAAATGTTCCAAGAAAACAATTGTGTCATGTTATAATTATATACTTAAATGTTAAATGAAGGAGCCAAATTGTTCCCCAGAGTCAGGGGGCCATTTTAGATTCTGCTAGGTGTGAATAGGATCCAGGGTCTCTATGTGGAGGCATCATTTGGTGTTATCACTATATATACATATGAGTAAAGTAATATCTACATATGTATTACCTTATCCATTCTGATAGGTATGTAATAATTTCTTATTGTGGTTTTAATTTGTATTCATCTGGTAGTTAATTGTATTTAATACAAGTGTTTATTTGACATCTGTGTGTCTTTTTGTTGTATTATTGTTGTTTGTATTGTATTATTGTTGTATTGTTGTTGTTTGTTGAGCAGCCAAAACCAGGGCCTTGTGCATAGTTTCCAAGCACTTCACCATTTTAGCTGCATCCCCAGTGCCCTTTTGTATTTTTATCTTGAGACAGGGTCTCTAAGTTACAAAGACTACATCTGGCATCAAATTTGAGATGCTCCTTCCTCCACTTTCCGAGTCACTGGGATTACAGGCATGCTCCACCATGCCTAGCCTTTGTATGTCTTCAGTGAAATATCTTTCTGTGTCTTTTGTTCATTTTATGTTGAATTTGTTTGTTTTACTATTAAATTTTGAAATTCTTTATATGTGCTGGATATTAGTCCTTGGATGGATATCTGCTGTGGAAATCTTTTTCCCAGTGTACTACTTATGTTTTCATTCTCATAACAGGGTCTTCCACAGAACAAATGTTTTTACTTTAAATAAAATTCAATTTAGCATTTTTTTCATTTTATCAGTCACATGATTTTGCTTTTAAATATAAGAATTCTTTCCTAAAACTAGCTTCCAATATTTTGTCCCAAGTCCCTTTCCTAAAAGTTATACATTTTTTTAATTTTACATTTAAATTTGTGATCCATTTTCAGTTACTTCTTATACAAGTTGTAATAGATTAAGATTGATTTTTATTTATGTACAATGGCTTCAACACCATGTATTGGAAAGGCTATCTTTTCTCCATTTCCTCTGTTTTATTTATTTATTTTTTTGCGAAAGATTGTCACTACGTAGCCTAGGCTGGCCTTGAACCAGCAATCCTCCTGCCTCAGCTTCCCAAGTGCTGAGATTATAGGTGTGCATTCAAGTGAGTAATTTTTTTTCATTTTTCTCAAAAATCAGTATATCTTTCTACATATGGCTTCTGTCTTTCATACTATTGAGCTATGTAAAGTTTACCTCTATTCTTATATCATGTAGTCTTAATTACTATGGCTATAAAATATGTCAGGAACTGGGATTTAGCTCAGCTGGTAGAGCTCTGCACTCTCTGAGGCCCTGGCTTAAATCCCCAGTACCACAAAAATGGGAGAAGGATGTGGCAGCCCATTCTCAAAACAATCAAACATAAAAAACACTATGACTAGCAGAGAAGCACTGACATAGTGTGAGGCATGGCACAATGTCAAGTAGTGGTTCACTCTGTTATATATAAGGTCGTTATGAGTAAGATGGGACTCTAACAACAACTAATTATCTTAATGGAAAATCATTTTAGCTTTCATTGTTCTTTTACACTTACTTTTAATTTTAGAATAATGTTTTTCTATAACTATAAAAGCATTAGGGGCTGGGATTTAGCTCAGTTGGTAGAGCACCACTCTGCAATCTCTGAGGTCCTGAGTTCGATTCCCAGCACCACAAAAATGGGAGAAGGGCCTGGCAATCCACTCCCAAGGTAATCCAGAAATAGTCAGCCATTGAAAACCCTATGAGGGTCTCTATGAGTCGGATATGGACTCGATGGCACCTAACAATGACAACAACTATTCAGCCTTTCCTGGGCAATTAAAAAGTCTTGGGCTAGGATTTAGCTCAGTTGGTAGAGTGCTGCGCTGCAGTCTCTGAGGTCCCAAGTTCAATTCCCAGCATCCCAAAAATGAGAGAAGGACCTGGCAATCCACTCCCAAGGCAATCCTGGAACAGTCTGCCATTGAAAACCCTATGAGGGTTGCTATGAGTCGGATACCGCGACGGGACTTAACAACAACAACAACAACAACAAGGAGAAGGACCCAAAAGCCTACCCCAGGACAATTAGCCATTCAAAACTCTATGAATAGCAGAGAAGTTCTGTCAAATATAGTACCAAAATATGAGCTCCCTGGGCTGGAAGGCATTCAAGAAACGACTGGGAAAGAGTTGCCTCCCCAAAGTAGAGTCAACCTTAATGACAGGAATGGAGTAAAGTCCCTGGATCCTCTATTTGCTGATGTGGCATTACTCAAAATTAGAAGAAACATAGTGGCTACTACAATGAGCTCAAACATAAAAAGGTAGTGTTTCATTTTGTTGTAAATAAGGTCACTATAAGTCAGAGCCAACCCTATGGCACCTAATAACAACAACAGTATAATGTTATGTGTATTTTGTAGATTCTTTTTAGTAATTTGAAGTTTTATTTTATTCCTGGTTTTATGAGTTTTCATTATGTATGCATATTGAACTCTGTAAAATATATTCCATTATATGAATTGATATGATCATGTGATTTTTCTTGTTGTTGTTGTTGTTAGGTGCCATCGAGTCAAGTGATTTTTCTTATTTAGCTTATTAATATACTAAACCACAAATTGTTACGTTGTGTGGTTTTTATATTGCTAAATTTTATTTGCTAATATTTTGTTAAATTTTTTGCCTGGTCTTGGAAGCTAAGCAAGGTTGGCATTGTTAGTCCTTGGATGGGAGACCACCTGGGAATACCAGGTGCTGCAGGCTAGGGAGAAAGACCTGGCAGGCCACTCCCAAAACAAATCACCATTGAAAACTTTATGAATAGCAGAGAATCACTGATGATACTGCCAGGTATGGCATAGTGTCAGGGAGTTTTGTTATACATAGAATCACTACGAGTTGGACCCAACTCAAGGGCACCTAATAACAACAACAACAAATATTCATGATAGATATTGATGTGTAGTTTCTTTTTTTAGACTATGTTTTCCTTATTGTCTTATCAAGGTCATACAGACCTTATAAAATGAAAGTATTACTTCCTCTTCTATTTTTAATAGTTTATGTTAAATTGGACTTATTACTTTCTTAAACATTTGAAAGAATTTGTCAACAAACCCATTAGGTGCTATAGTATCCTTTATTAAGGGGATTTTTTAATTATGAACTCAATTTCTTTTATGGGTATAAAGCTACTCCAATCATCTGCTTTATTTTGGGTGACTTGTGGTAGGTTCTGTTTTTCAGAAAATCCATTTCAGATAAATTGTGAAAATTTGGAGTGTTCTGTTTTTATCCTTTTTATGCCTGCAGGGTCTGCACTCACATCCCTACTTTTGCCCCTGATATTGATCACTTATATTTTCTTTCTTTTGGTCCTTGTAGGTCTCACAGAGATCTCCCAACTGTGATGATGCTTTTCAGGGAAACACTTGTTTTCCTAATTGATTTTATCTATTGTTCTGTTCTTAATTTTATTGATTCCTTCTCTGGATAATGTCCTTACGCTTGATTAGAACATATATTACTATACTTTTTCAAGCTACTGAAGTGGGACATTAGATTATTAGCTTGAGACATTTCCTCTTCTCTAGCTAAACATTTACTGCATAGTATCTCCCACTCACCAGATGTTAGCTGTGTTCCACAAATTTTAATATGCTTATTTCATTTTCACTTAGTTCCATGCTTTTTTAAATATTACATGAGACCTCTTCTTTAAAACATGGACTATGTAAAAGTGTGCTGTTTCCAAGTGTTTGCAGATTTTCTTATCATCTTTGCACCAGATATTCTTAATTTGATTCCAATGTAAATAGGAAATACACTGTCTGATTTCAAATATTTTAAGTTTGAAGTTTTCTTATTTTTATTTTCTGGAGGAGCATGATACATTTTATGTTGGCATATATTCTGTGTTGTTGTCATTGTTGTTAGGTGCCACCAAGTTAGTGTCTGACTCATAGTGACCCTATGTACAATTCCAGAGCAATCAACCATTGAAAACCCCATGAGGGCTGCTATGAGTTGAAACCAACTCAACACACCAAACAATAGAGTCCTTGGTTTACATTGGGTTTCTCAATTTGTGCTACACCTTCCTGTGGAAAATCATGTGTATCCAGGATCATGGTATTACACAGAATGATTTAACCACCCTAAAAATTCCCTGTGCTCCCGCTATTCATCCCTCTCCAGTTCTGCCCAAAATTCTGGAAGCAAGGGCATCTTACCATCCCTGTGAGTCTGCCTTTTCCAGAATGGCTTATAATTAGAACCAGACCGTAGGTAGTGTTTTGTTTGTTAGTTTCAAACAGGCTGATGTCACTTAGTAATACCCATTTGCAATTGTACAGTTTTTCCCTTCTTTCAGGTTGTGTGGTAGCTTATTTCTTCTTGTCACTGAGTAGTTTCCATTATGTTAATGCACCACCATTTGCTTATCCATTCACCCACTGAACTGCAGCTATGTTGCTTCCAGTTTGTTAGGATTATGTTAAAAACTGCTATAAATATTCATGTGCATAATTTTCATGTGGCTCTAAGGTTTGAAACCAGTTAGATGGTTATAGGGGCATGATTCCTAGAATACATAGCACTTCAATGTTTAGCTTTGCAATAAACTGCCAAATTCTCTTCTACAATGGATGTACTATTTGTATTCCCACCAGCAATGAAAAAGAGATGCTATTGCCTCACCTAACTTAAAAGAAACTGACAGGGTCTCTTGATGGACTTTAGGCATTCTAAGAGCGATGTGATGCTGTCTCCTCCTTATTTTCATTTCTACTATCCTATTGATAAATGATGTTGAATAGATTTTTTTTTGACATCTTTACCATTTCTGAAGCAAGTAATGGCTCTACTCACTTTATTTTTGGAAAAGTTGTTAAGGGAATTAACTGTAAAAAATATTACATCCAACAAATGATCCAGTTGCACTTGGATATCCATAGGCAAAATGTTGAATTCATCCTTATTTCAAAATATACACATAAATTAATTCAATGAATTTAAAACTGAAACAATAAAAATTTTAGTAGAAAATATAAAAGAAATTTTTCAATGCTTTAGATCAAACAGTTTTCTTAGGTAGCAATCTATAGGATAATATAGAAAAGAAAATATTGATAAAGAGAAATCATCAAAATTCAACACTTTTGCATGTCAGAGTACTATTAAGAAAATGTAAAGGTGAGTATTTGATTAAATATTTGTGGATATTTGAAATAAATATGTGATAAAATACTTGAATCTAGAATTTACAAGTAATTCTTACAACCAAATATTATAACACAACATAAACAACCCAATTAAAGTAACAACAACATGGAAAACAGAGCAGAATCTATATAGATGGCCAATAAACATATGAATAGCTCAGTATTATTAATCTCTAGGGAAATATATATTAAAACCATAAGGAGAATATCATTTTACAATTTTATACTTCCTAGAATGACTATAATAAGACTATAATATAACATAGATAATGGCAAGGCACAGATGTAGAGAAATAGGGACACCCAAAATATTGGTGGTAGCATTGTGAAATGATGCTCCCACTTAGAGAAAATTTTGGTAGACCTAAGAAAAGTTAAATACAGAAATGCCAGGCACTGTGGATCACTCCTGCAATCCCATCCACTTTTGAGGCTTAGGAAGGAGGATTTCAAGTTGAAGGGTAGAGATAGCCTGTACAACTTAACCAGATTCTGTCTCAAAATAAAATAAAGTATAAAATTATCATATAACCCAGAACTTCTACTATTATGTTTATTTCAAACAGAAGTAAAGCATATGTCCACATAAAGAATTACACAAGGACTGTTTATATTCACATTTTTTATGTTGTTGTTGTTAGGTGCTGTTGAGTCGAGTCCGACTGATAGCGACCCTATGTACAGCAGATCAAAACATTCCCCGATTCTGTGCCAAACACACCATCTTATTTATGTTTAAGCCCAGTGTTGTAGACACTGTGCCAATCCATCTAGTGGAGGGTTTTCCTTTTTTTCATTGACCTGCCACTCTCCCAAACATGATGTCCTTCTCCAGGGATTGGTCCTTCTTGACTACATGTCCAAAATATGTAAGCCACAGTCTAGCCATCCTTGCTTCTAAGAAGCATTCTTGTTGTACTTCTGGGACAGATCTGTTGGTTCTTTTGACAGTCCTTGGTATATTCAATAATCGTCTCCAGCACCATAATTCAAAAGCATCAATTCTCCTGTCTCCCTTGTTCAATGACCAGCTTTCATAACTATATGATGTGACTGAAAATACCATATCATGAGTCAGACACACCTTTGTCTTCAATGTGACATCTTTACTTTTCAATGCTTTAAAAAAATCTTTTGCCACAGCTTTCCCCAAAGCAATGTATCTTTTGATTTCTTAACTGCTGCTTCCATGGTTGTTGATTATACAACAAAGCAAAGCAAAATCTTGGACAACCTCAATCTTTTCTCCATTTATTGTGAAGTTGCATACGGATGCAGTTGTAAGAATTTTTGTTTTGTTGATGTTTAGTCACAATCCATACTGAACACTAGGTTCTTTGAGCTTCATCAGTAAATGTTTCAAATCCTCTTCACTTTCAGCAAGCAGAGTTATATATGGTAGCTTCAAATTGTAAACAACCTAAATGTCCATCATACATTACAGGTAAATGTGGCATAGCTACTCAATGGACCACTATTCAACAATGAAAATAATGAATTACAGTCATATGTCATTTCATATGCTTAGCAAATGCATTATGCTAAGTAAAGAAAAGCCAGACACAAAAAAGACAACCTATAATTTGTTTTAGCTACAGAGGTGTCACTGCAACTGTCTTTCTTTTTTGATGGCCAGTAAGCCTCAAAGTGCTGAGCCCACTTTGTTTCATTAAAAAGAAAAATTATAGACTAAATTAATACACATCAAATTAATAGTATAAATAATATCAAGAATAAAGACATATCTATTCTAGGCAAAGATAGTATCATAAGGAAAAAGGACATTGAAAGAACAGTTTTCCTGCCTTGGCTTGCAAGAGAATAACTAAAATAAAAAAGTGCAACATGACAAAACAACATTCATCCAGGAAAATGGTGCAATCATCCATTATGCTAGATTGCCATGTCCTTCTCCCATTTTTGCGGTGCTGAGGATCGAACCTGGGTCCTCAGAGAGTTCAGAGTAGCACTCTACCAACTGAGCCTAACCCCCAGTTCATTCCTTCCTTAGAGTGACAAAAATGTTTCAGTAGTAAGAATCTCAAACGTTCCCTGATTTGGTTTGTGTCAGGTACTTGTCATCTTTCTGGGCCCTCTTGGTAGTTAAGTTACTCTTTTGTCCTTACTGTAGAAGTTCTATTCTAGTGAACTTGATAAGATAAAACTTACTTTAAATATGGGCTGCCCTTGTTAAATATGGACTCGATTTTCTCTTTTTAGAATTTCAACTATAATTTGATAATGGCGTAGATTGATTACCTATCACTTTACACTCCCTCTTTTGGGATAGTTGGATCTTGAATCTCTCCCCATTATACTCCACAGATTTGGTGATTCAGATTAAAGAAAAGAAGAAGGCTGAACCTTTATGTTGTTGTTGTTGTTAAGTGCTGTTGAGTCAAGTCTGACTCATAGCAATGACCCTGTGTACAATAGAACTAAACACTCCCCAACTGTGCCATACTCAACACTATGTCAGTGTTTCTCTGCTATTCATAGGGTTTTCGATGATTGTTTCAGGAGTGGGCTGCCAGGTCCTTTTCCCAAGCCTACAGCATCTGGTATTCTCTAGTAGTCTCTCATCCAAGCACTAACCTGGCCCAACTCTCCTTAGCTTCCAAGATCAAACAGGATCTGGTTCCAAGGTGGCCTGGCTATAGATATTGCACCTTTATAGATCTCAATTAATCCAGCTATGCTTATAAGGAAAATCACCCAATACCCAGTAAAACTGAAGGTCATTAAAAGACTGTGGCCCATTGTGTCCATATGTTTCCTGGAAGGAATAATTTGTATTAATCCTTAAAATGTACTTTTTGTTTCAACATGAAAGATAAATGGATTGGCTTCTACCATGTAGAAGATTATAAGATATGAGAACTATAATAGATTGTGTGTTCCTGCTTCTCTGTTTGCCTTCAGCCTGTCAGTATTGAAGATATTTGCCTATTTCAAAGTGATTTTAGGATATTCATTACTCATATTCATAATATTTGTTTTTATTCACTTGGAAAAGTAAACATCATACCTAAGTATTGATAGTAGCACTCTCCTCCCACAAATATTTTCATCATAATTCAAAGTGAAAAGATTGCTAATTGTTTGCTCCCAAGTGTTGGCATATAAGAAAATCCGTCTCTAGATAAAGTCCAATGTTGTCCAACTTAACTGCATTATACTGGCTATGTTATCACTCAAAATGAAATACAGGGATTAGAAACTGTTCTTGACATTCTCCAAGCTACTACCAAACAAGCTCAAAGGAGTCTTGAGTCTTATAAAATGATGGTGATGTTAGACTATACAACTTTGTGGGTTGACTTCCTGTTTAAATATTCTGACAAAAATAAAAACACTAAGATCTTAGCCCAGACTAACTCACTAGAGACTTCTTCCATTTTATTTATTTTTAATTATGGTAAAGAACATGTAGCATGAAATTTGTTCTATTTATCAGTTTCAAGTGTGCAGTTCAACAGTGTTATGTATATTCACATTGCTGTGAAATCGATCAGATGTCCAGAACATTTCCATCTTGCAAACCTGAAACTAAACCCATTAAACCACAACTCCCATTTATGCTCCTACTTGTCCCTAGCCACAACCAGTCTACTTTCTGATCTTATGAGTTTGACATCTTCCTATACCTCATATAAGTGAAATTACATGTTGTTTTTAAACAGGCTTCTTTTGTGAAGCATAATTTCCTCAAGGTTCATCAAGGTTGTCCTTTATCCTGCTAATGCAATATGATATTTACAGATTTTCATCGACTGTATTCCAGGCATATATCTTACTTTGTCATGATGGATAATGCTTTTAATATGCACTTGAATTTTTCTTGTGTAGTATCTTGCTGAAGATTTTGGCCACCGTCCTCATCAGGAATCTTAGTCTACAGTTTTCTTGTAGTATCTCTGTCTGTTTTGATCACCAAAGTAATGCTTGGCTCATGGAGCAAATTTGGGGAATTCCTCCGCTTTGTTTTTCTGGAAGAGCTTGAGAAGAATTGGATTAATTCTTTCTTCAATGCTCAGTGGTCATCACCAGTGAAACTAACTGGTCCTGGGCTTTTCTTTCATGACAAGCTTTTTACTATTAATTCAATCTCTTTACTGGTTAAAATTCTGATAATATTTTTTGTTTCTTTCTGATTCAGCCTTGGAAGGTTGTATGTTTGTAGGAATGAATCCCTTTCTTTCAATTTCTTTAATTTCTTGGCATGCAAGTGTTAATACTCTCTTATAGTCCTTTTTCTGTGGCACTAGTTACAATGTTACCATTCTCAATTCTGATTTTATTTCAGTCATCTTTTTTTTCTTAATCTGGCTAATGGTTTGTCAATTTTATTGACCTTTAAAAAATATTCTCAGTTTCATTGATTTCATCCATTGGTTTCTAACCTGCATTTCATTTATTTCTGATCTATCTTCATGATTTTCTCACTTATGTTAGCTTTAGAGTTAGTTTGTTCTTTTCTTTTTTAATCAGTATTTTATTTATACATGTTAGTACAGAGTAATAAGTCATTTGATACATCTATTATGCAATCATTATATCAGTTTTGCTTATACTTCCATCTCCTTAAACATTTCACAGAACAGAATTTTAAAAGTAAGATTTTTAATTAACATGAAACGAAGTATTTTGCCACCATAGGTTATACTCTGATTGATTTTTCTTTCCTTTTTGTTCTTTTTTTTTCTTTTGTGTATTCATACAGTTGCATCCTGTATTTTGTATTTTTTCTCTCTCTTTGTATCTCTACCTTGTTCCCCTTTCTTTGCCTCCCTTCCCCATCATCCACTTCCTCCTCCTAGTCCCCTCCCTCCTCATATGGGGTCCACTTGTATTTTCCATTCTTAGATAAGTATTGAAAACTTATCTTGTTGATTTGAGACCTTTCTTCTTTCTTCATGTAAGTGTGTTCCCCTATTGACTTCCCTCTCAGCGCTGCTTTTGCTGCATATCATAAGTTTTGGTATGTTGAAATTTTATTTTCATTTGTCTAAAACTACTTTGAAATTCTTTCTGTAATTTGTTCTTGAATTTCATGACTATTTAACAGTAAACTTTTCCATATATTTGTGGATTTTCTAGTTTTCCTTCTGTTCTTGATTTCTAGTTTTATTCCATTCTAATCCAAAAAGATACTTCACATAATTTTAATCTTTTCTTATTAAGATATATTTTGCATCCTAACATATGTTCTATCCTAGAGAATATTTTCAT
>VMDO01017765.1:0-17729 GCA_007922755.1 Pedetes capensis
CAAATACTGAAAGGGATGAAAAATCCGATCTGCTTCCTTCCCTGATCTACTCCTCAAACCTCTGGCATTGTTAAGGAGGACACCCAGAACCAACAACAGGAGGTGCAGAGAGGGCCAGTGCCTGGGTTCTGCTCTGAGATTAAGTGGCCCCTGCAAGAAGAAAAGTGCCTGCAGCTATAGCCCTGTGGCATCGGATCCCGTCAGATCTCGGAAGCTAAACAGGGTCGGACCTGGTTAGTACCTGGATGGGAGACCGCCTGGGAACACCAGGTGCTGTAGGCTTGGGAGAAGGACCTGGCAACCCCCTCCCAAAAATCAATCTGCCATTGAAAACCCTATGAATAGCAAAGAAGCACTGAAAATAGTTGTTTCCCCTGTTGTACAGAGGGTCGCTATGAGTCGGATACCGACTCGACGGCACCTAACAAACAAAACAAAAAACAAAAAGCAAGAAGAAAATCCCCTCGTGGTTTAAGAGTAAAGTTTGCAGCAGCACCAACGGCGCGGACCCGGGCCCGGCCAGGTTGGGCTCCAGGGCAGGCCCGCGGAGGTGACACCACTCCCTTGTTCCCCCATCAGCTCCGGGAGGCGGCTTCCGGCCGCCCCGGTCCGAACCCGGCGAGCAGGGCCGGGACCACGCCGCCGGGCCGGGGCGGGCGGAAGGCCTGGCCGCAGCTGGACCCTCAGCGCCGCTCCCGCCGCCCCCGCCCTCCCGCGCCCGGACCCCACGCCCAGGCCCACGGGGGACGGCGGAGCTGGCGACGGGGCCTCGGACACTGACCACACATTTCTTGCCGAGGAAGCTGAAGAGCGACTCGTTCTCCTGCGGGGTGAGCAGCAGGGACCCCACGTTGGTGACCCTCCGCGGGGGCGGCGGCTGCTGGCCGAAGCTCATGGTGTTGCCGGCGGGCTCGGGCGTCCAGGGCCGCGTCCTCGGGCGAGTGGGCGAGCGCTCATTCCCCCTTGCGGTGACAGGGGCGGGGAGGGAGTCAGAGGCGCAGCATCTCCTCGGGCGCGGGGAGGAGGAGGACTAGGGAGGTGGAGTCGACGGCGGGCCTCCTGCGGGCCACGCGCAGCGAGGGGAGGCGCCCAGCTCCCGCCTGGCCGGGCCTGAGCCGGACGCTCGCAGTCCCCGCACTCCGGCCACCGCGCTAAACGCCCAACTCCTCCAACGCTCCGGCGGCGGGGGCAGCAGCGGCGGCGGCCGCGGCCGCACAATCCAACATGGCAGCGGGGGTGGAGGAGACCACAGGACGAGAGACGCGGGGGAGCGCGCTGGAAGGGTGGTGCTGCCCGGCCTGCAGCTCCCCCTGAGCTGGCCGTCTCGCAGCGCAGGCCCGAGGCCACGCCCCCTTCGGGGCTCTGGTGCCTCAGCTCCCGGTGCTCCTGCAGCCCTGGGGCTGTAGGCTAGGGGGTAGAGAGCGTGGCCCAGCCAGTGCCGCCTGAGGCGAGGTTGGAGGGTGGTCTTCGCTGCGGAGCCGTCCTGCCGCCTTTCCGCAGGCGCACGCCTTGGCGGACCCAGGTGCCCCTCCCGGAACAGCCCCTATTTCCTCAGGTCCCTCAGGCTGCTGGTCAGATAGGTCTGGATCCTGAAGACTTGGACTAGGGGGTTGACAGACGCCCTTAAGGTCCTTGCAGTTTTTGTCAGAGCCGCAGGTGCCTGGGGTTTCATCAGCTATGTCCAGAGTTCAACAGTCGCAGTGCAGGAACAAACAGGCCGGTCCCTGGATTTTGAAAGAAATGTTGATGGATGTCATTTTAAACAAACACACTTAGAAAACCGCATCCACCCGCCTACCTGTGGTGTTATGTGGGATCAACTCTTTCAAGGGCCCTGAACAAACTGTTTTAGGAATAGGAAAATGTTTACCAGCCACTCCCGCACCCCACCTTCTCTTCATCTCAATTCCTACACACTTTGTCTTCTTTTTACCCAAAATAAGTATGCTCATTTTCTCCTTTAATCTTTAGAAGTTAATCTGAAGGATTTTTTTTTATTTTTCGTTTCTATGTTTTTTTATTATTATTAATAAGTGTTAGTGGGGTATAGAGTAATAAAGCTTTTGCTGTATCTATTGTAGGGCTGGGATTTAGCTCAGTTGGTAGAGCGCTGCGCTGCAGTCTCTGAGGACCGGAGTTCAAGTTCCAGAACGGCAAAAATAGGAGAAGGACCTGGCTATCAACTCCCAAGGCAATCCCGAAACAGCCAACGAAAACCCTATGAGGGTTGCTATGTGTCGGATACCGACTGAGGGCACCTAACTACAACAACAACATATCCATTGTGTATCTTTTATATCGTTTTTGGTTGTTCTTTCATCAATTTACATAGTTTATGGCTTACATAGTTTATGGAACCCTTGATTAGTAATGTGGCAAAAATCATATGCAATTATGGGTTATATTCCCATTTTTCCCCCATGTATTCACGTAGTTGCATCATATAATTTGGGAGTATCCTCCCCTTTTATTCTTCTGTATTATTTCCCATTCCCATATCCTCTTTCACAACCTTTGCCCCTCCTCCACCTTCTTTGTACTCTGCTTTATAGTTTCCCTTCTTAAATATGCCTGATTTTTTTATATATATATCTACACACATGTGGTTTTTGTTTTTCTTTAAGTTAGATTTAACTCCCAGATATGATGGAGAACATTTGATATTTCTCTTTTTGAGCCTGGGTTAGTTTGCTTAGGATGATATTCTGCAGTTCCATCCATTTTCCTGCAAATGACATTATATAGGCTTCAGAGAGTCCTAAATTGAAATTCCTATTAAGCTTCTTATAACTTTATGCACTTTGCTTGCATAAGTCCTTTTCCCTCTCAGTTTCCACGTGTGTCAAATGAAAATTTCTATTTTGTAAAAGTGGTCCATTGTCTGATCCCGAAGTCAAAGACAGCCCAAAGGTAGGAATAATGTTTCTCAGTAAAATCTTTGTTACCTCTTGGGCCTGTTCCTTCTGGGTGGGGAAAGCTTTTATTCATCCTAAAAAGGTTTAAACAAATACCAGCAGGTACTGATAGCCTCCCCCTGGAGGCAGCTTGGTGAAGTCCATTAGTAGGTTTTCATAAGGGGCTGCTCCTATCTTCTGAATCCTTGGGGGCCTGGTTTGCCCCTGCCATGGGTTGTTCTGGGCACACATCAGGCACTATTCATTTACGGCTGGAGTGAGGGCAGTGAGCCGGGGCACATAGAAGTGCTGTCCCGATATAGTCTTTAGTGATGTCTGTCATGTGAGTCCCTTGGTGGAACTGTTGCACAAACCAAGGGGCAAGCATCTCCAATATGGCCAGCTTTCTACTGGAGAATTTTCATCATCCTTCCTTAGTATATTTTTCAATCCCCTGAGCAAATCAAGCCTTTTCAGTGGGAGAATAGCATGGGACCTCTAGGAGAGGCAAGTCCGGAAGGAGGGGCATGGCTCGAGTCTCTTCCTTAGCTTGCATAGCCATCCTGACAGCCCTTATTGCCTCTCTGTCTTCTTGTTCCCTCTTGTCTTTATAGTGCTGATGTCCCTCTTAATGTGTAACTGTTACCTCTTGTGGAGCCCAGACAGCATCCTGGAGCTTTAAAATCTCCTCTTTACATTTTATTTTCTTCTTGTTAAAAGACCCCTTTCTTATAGATGGCTCCATGTACATGTAAGGTAGTAAAAGCATACTTAGAGTCAGTATAAACATTAGTCTTCTTACTTTCTGCCAGCAAGAGGGCTCTTAGTAAGGCTATGAGTTCTGCCTTCTTGGCCAAAGTTCCCGTGGGCAAGGGCGGAGCCTCCATTATTATGTCCAGAGTCACCACAGCATAGCCAGCAAGGTGAGTTTCTTCCTGTATAAAACTGTTTCCATCTGTAAAGCATTCAGTGTTTGGGTTGGTCAAGGGGTAGTCTACCGTGGTCCAGCTGGGTGAAGGGGAGAACCAAGGATGAAGGAGACGAAGAGGCCAAGACTGATGGTCTTGAGCCAAACTTTATTCTCTATACTCATGCTTATATAGTAACTCAAGGAGATACTAAAAATAGCTCACAAAGGTAACTGCAGTACAATGGACTTTGTAACAGTCATAAGGTTTACAATCAGCTTAGTTAGCATTCCAGTAACAGATAAATTCTAAAGAGATAATCAAGGAACAAAGTTCAGATCTATACTAATGTTAATATAGTAACTAAAGAGACGATCAAGGAACAAAGTTCAGATCTATACTCATGTTAATATAGTAACTAAAGAGACAATCAAGGAACAAAGTTCAGCAGAGCCTCTGATGTGCTGTTTCCTCATTCCACAGGTAGCAGAGCTTCCTGCTATGGTCATGTCTGTCACGTAGTCATTTATGCAGGCATTGCCTTTTAACTCATGTCCGGCCTTATGGCTCCCGACAGTAGTCTAGGAGGTCTCCCCCACCTGAAAAGACCTCATCCACTGTTTCCACAAAAACATGAGGGGGATTTATCGGGCTCAACTAGAAGCAGTATTGCTGGGCCTCACTGCTCAGTTCCTTGACTAGCTTGATAGCCTTGGTTTTAGCCTGGCTTAATGCCCAGAATTGTTGTTGTTAGGTGCTGTCAAGTCAGTGTCCCACTCATAGTGACTCTGTGTACAACAGACAAAACATTTTTGTCTTGCTTTCTGCTAGTCATAGGGTTTTCAATGGCTGATTGATTTTTGGGGGTGCATTGCCAGGTCTTTTTCCCAAGCCTAGTGCACCTGGTGTTCCCAGGTAGTCTCCCATCCAAGTACTAAGCAGACTAGACCCTGCTTTACTTCCAAGATCTGACAGGCTTGGACACCACAGCAGTATGGCTGCAAGCTCCCATCAGATCTTGGAAGCAAAGCAGGGTCAAGTCTAGTTAGTACTTCTATGTGAGACTGCCTGGGAAGACCAGATGCTATAGGCTTGGGAGAGGGACCCAGCAACTCACTCCCAAAAAACAATCAACCACTGAAAACCTCATGAACAGCAGAGAAGCACTAACAAAAGTGTTTCACATGTTACACGTAGGGGGGATGGCACCTAACAACAACAATAATGCCAGGGATGTGTTTTACAGTTTAGCCTGAGTTTCCTGTAGCTTTTTATAACCTCTGTTTGAACTCAATCCCCATAGACTCCTGGCCTTGTACTTTCTGTAGCCATGACTTGTAGATGAGGTGAGCTCCCTACAGTTTTTCAGTATCCTTTGTTTGGGCTCATGCCACACAGTCTGCAGACTGTTCATCTCTGCTCACAACGCAGACACCTTCTCCTCCAAGGCCAACTAGGTTTTCTCCCACGCTCCTCTGTTCTCAGCCTTGGCTGAGAAACTACATTCAGCAGATAACTCTGTGTGGAGGCTTTACTCAGGCCATTTATTTATTTTTTAAATTTGTTTAAATGTACTTTCTTATTCAGCTTCCCAGAGGAGGGGCTCCTTCTTTCCCCCATATTCAACAGAAACATTTTGTAGTGAAGATTTGCCAGTCCTTTTTTATCTTATTAATAAATATAATTGAAACTGATCCAATATGACTAAAATGTTAATATATATGATTGTTTCTTTTAAATTTATGTTTTGTAGGTACCATAAACCAAGACAAATAAACTTTATATCCCCTGTAGCCTTTTACAATGTACTATACATTCTGAAGTTGAGTTTTCCTTATCTCTTTATATTTTGGTACAATCAGATATTTTTAAGACAAAACTACTTTTTTCCCAGGTCTTGATTAACATAGATCTTGTGGACACTTTGAGGACTTGTGTGACATTCATCTCTGCAAATTCCTCCAGCTTTTGCAATTTCCATCTGATATAGCTCTCTGCTTTTGTTTACGTCTCTCCTTTTTAGAAAAATTTTTGTCTGCTCCAGTTTCTCTGTCTTGTAGTTTCTGTCCCTCACATCCACATACCCAGTGCCTTTCTTTTTCCCTTATGGGTTTCATCCTCATGTCTTTCTATTTTTCTCCTGGAATGTGGGCCTCCTTTCCTGGGGAGAGGCTTTGGATTCTGGACTTGAGACAAAACCCCAGATGCCTCGTTATCGAGCCTGGCTCTTTAGGAGCTATAACTAACCTTAAGGGCAGAGGATAAATTTGAGGGTATGGGGGAAGAATTTGCTCCTTTGCCGCTTGTGTAATTTTTTTTTTCTGGTTTCCTTTTGACTTTCTTTTCTTTAATTTCTTTTTTACTTTTGATTTTGTTCAAGCCATCAGGGTCTTCCAATAAGTGGTTACACAAGGTTGAAGCCAGGAAGGTCTGGTTTGAACTATATTTACCCATAAGTCTATGTATAGGAACTGATTTGGGAGCTCTGGTTGTTCTCCAACTCTGGTCATCACCTGATACACATGACTAATTATTCCTCTAGCTATAGTTCCCTCAACTGGCCATCCCACATTAAAGGAAAGTCATTCTATCTCATAGAATTTTCTCAGTTCCTAGGGTGTTAACTTTACTTGATAGTTCCTGGTGTAACCCTTTTTAAAATTCCATATCAGGCACTTCAAAGGAGTAAGCTTAGATGCTTCATCTTCCTGGTTTGGTGCATCTCACTCCATTGTTTAGTTTCACTTCATTCCATTGGGGCTGCTTCCGAACATGGCACCCCACAGATGCCAGTCTAAGGGGCCAACAAAGCCATATGTGGCCCCAGGAGAGCTCTGCACCATACATCATACATCATTCATTTCAGTGTTCACATCCAAGCCTCCCTTGCCCAGTCTGGAGATAATTTAACACTCACTCCATTTATTTCAGCACTTACACCTGAGCCTACCTCACCTAGTGGGGGATTGCCACAGCCATTTCTAACCATATTGTCTGACAAGGTCCGGATATGGGGAAGAGGGGTTCAAGGAAATCATCTTCCAAGAAATGGATGGGGATGGAGAAAAGGAATATGTGCTTTTTGCTTTCTAGGAATAGGATTACTGCTTCTAATTATTATGCTTACTTTATGTTTAGGACTAACACTCATAACTAATATTGTATTAAACTCTGATGAAACAAATGCTGAAAGAATGACATGACTGAGGGAATTTGTAAATGAATTAGAAGTAATGACCTCCAATTGTAAAGGTTATGTGGACAATATTTTAGTTGAAGCTGATCAGCAATTTCCACCCTGGAACTCAAGTGTTAAGTAATTTATGATTCAGCTGCAGCAGGCTGAGTTGTTAGCCCCTACTTGGACTACAGTGGCCCCAACTATGATAGCTAAGGTTTACAAAGAAAGTATAGAACAATCAAAAGAATATACAGGCCTGTTCGCACAGCACAAAAGCCTCCTTGACAATTTAACATGGAGGTGCTTATCTGTCCAAAGGCGGACCTTGGCTCCCAGCTGGGGAAAAGAGTGGATACACAACATGGGGAGGTGCTTATCTACAGACCTTGGTTCCCAGTTAGAGAAAAAGAGTAGAGGCTGTTGTTCAATAAGGATAGAGTTCAAATACCCTATTACAGTTTATCATTTATGAAAAGCCTAAAAAGAAAGAAACCTTCCAAGTGTTTGGTGTCTGGAGATAATAAAGTTTGTGTTTTGAACTATGGGTTGTTATGATTAACAGGTGCTTGTGAAACTTTGTTTCATGAATAACTGCATGTGCTATTCTTACTGCTTGCATGACCTAAGCCTAAAAATTTGTATAAAACACTAAGATGTTTGAAAAATAAATGAAACAGATTCACATAGTCCCTGAGCTACTGTGTCTATTACCTAATCCCCGACTCCTCATCTGCCTTTGGGACCCCCTGGATCCCAGGCTGCAGCTGGACTGTGGCAGGGGAGGTAATTCAACACTCATACACCATGGACTTCCCCCTCCCAGTGGGGAAAGTCAGTTCCTGTCCTAGGCAGGCACTGTTTCCCTTGGATTTTCCCAGACTGAGACTACTAGTGCACCCACAGACACTGTTTATTCCAAGATTCAAACACCAAGTACCTCTCCTCTCCCAGTGAGGGGAAATCAGGACCTTCCCACTCCTGGTGAAGGGAAGTCAGTTCAACATTCACACACCAAGGATCTCCTCTTCTTACTGGGGGAAGGCAGGACCTTCCCTTTCCCAGTGAGGGGAAGTCAGTTCCTGTGCAGGCAATAGTTTCCCTTGGCATTGCTCCAACCTAGACTACTAGTGTGCCTGCAAGAGGTGATCAAGCTCTTCTTCTATCCCTTTGGACAAGTCCTACCTCTTGGGGCACCAGCCTTACCTTTCCTGTAGCATACTATTCCTATAAGTCATCCTGAAGTCTCACTGGTTCCACTGTGCTGTCAGGAGCGGGAGCATTAGGCTGTGGGAAAGGAGGAGCCAGTTCCCTCCCTGGGCTAAGCCTCACCTGGTGGTGTCTGTGGTCTCTGGCTTCCCCCTGGCCTGGCCCCCTGATCCTGCAGGCAAAGGAAACGATAACCTGATGTCTCCCATTCCCCACTAATGCACCAAATATATGTGGAATTCCAAAGGGAATAAGAGAGAGCTGAGGCTTAAAGAGGTCTTTATTAGTACCAATACTTGAACTCAGTGGAATCATTTCCAAAGACTGAGCCCCAAACAATGGAAGCTTGAACCTCTTATAGGGTCCCTGAGGGGAGAGTGCTTACAAAAGTGATAACAGTGAGAGCAGACAATAGAGGGTTCAAGTGGTCAGTTATCTCTCACAACTTACAGGAAGAGAAGGGAGAGGACTTAAATTCCTCCAGTCTGGAACAAAGACATATGCATTATATGTAATAAGCAGTTCTATTAAACTGAAACAACTCTGTTGTTAGTAGAATTTACTAGGTCATTTGCAAGAAACCAAATTGATTTAGACATACATTATTTGTAACAAACCATGTTTATCTGAACAAACAGTGCTTTAATAGGACAAACAGTGCTTTCATAAGGATATACTAGCTTATCTGAGAGGGGCAGTCTTTCTTTGGGAGCCTTCTTCAAAGGTATAGTGTAAGTAGGGATGATTACACCTATTTCAAAGTTGTAAAGCAAGTTAATGGAGTTATATACCTGACTCATAGTGGTTACTGAAGTTTTGTCATTTTCCATACTTGCCTGTGGTCTGTTCTGTTTTCCCTTATCTAAAGGATCATGAGTTGGATTGATAGATGTATTTTTTTTACCTTTGTTCTATCTTAGCCTGATTCTTTAAAGATCATTCTTCAAATTTATAACTCTACATAATTCTCAAATGTGGTGAATTTGGAGTATAATCCTTTGTTAGCAGAATCTCAAATTAGGTTATATATTATGCCAAATAAGCTAAGTATATCCCAGTATGCAAAAGTAACAAAACCTTTGAATACTGTAAAGATAGAGATGAAGTCTTATAAACTAATAATAAAAACTGAGGGTTTGAAAGTGGAGCTAAATGGTTGAGTGTATACTTAGCATGTGTGGGATCTAGGGTTTAATCTTCAAGACACATACATACATACACACAAAGAAACAAACAAACAAAAAACCCTGAAGAGTACTTTTGTAGTACAAATGTAGTATCAGTTACCAGTTTTTAGATCATCAGACTATATGTAGACCACAGGAAGATGTGGAAGAAGAATGTGGAAAAAAAGTTGTGGGATAATCAATGAGTGAACAGTAGGTATATATTGAAAAATCTATCCCATGCTGAGAACTATTGGGTTCTAATCATTTCACAACTTTTTCTGACCTTTCATTAGCCTAGATTATTTTTTGTTTGAATTGCTTTCTTTCTCTCTCAAGAAGTTTTAAGTCTTATCCAGGTACAGTTTTCAATTAACCCTATTCTGTTTTCTTTAGATGTGAAGATTGAAAATTATTACCATCATATTTTTTCCTCAAGCCTTAAATTTTTCCTCCAATTTTAAATATAGTACTTTTTCCACAAAATTGCTATTTAAATTCTTATTTTCCAACATAGTTGCTTTTGTCTAGAATATTTCCAATTGAGTTCCGAAAACTTGGAAAATGTAAGCATGAACATTTCACTGGAAATATGACTTTCTTAATTTTCTGAGAATGTTAACAGGCAATATTTGGAGTTTTCCCCCTTACCATGTATAAAGGATACTATTTTTTCACAGTGATCCTGAGATCCAGAAGTATTGGCTCTATTTTTTTTTTTCAAAATTTTTAACAAGTCTTTTCTACCTTTTATTCTTGATAGTTTTTGAATTATGGTGTTGGAGATGAGTATTGAATATACCAAGGACTGCCAAAAGAACCAATACATCTGTTATTAGAAGAGTGCAACCAGAGTGTTCCTTGAAAACAAGGATAGTGAGACTGCATCTTACATATTTTGGACATGTTTTCAGGAGGGACCAATCCCTAGAGAAGGACATCATGTTTGGGAGAGTGGCAGTCCGTGAAAGAAAGGACTACAACAATGGATATACACATAAATAAGATGGTGTACCTGGCAGTATGTTGGGGAATGTTTCTTCTGTTGTGCATAAGGACCCTACAAATCAGACCTGACTTGATGGTACCTAAAAATATTCTTGATAGCATAGCTTCTCCTTAGCAGAACAGAGACATCTTTCACTCGGTTTTGTTTGGCAAATTATACTTACCTCAAATTCTTTTCATTCAGTTTGAGTGATTGGATTTAATTCTGGAAATTCTATTTCCCTTTAACTTGAAGTTTGTAAGCTAGGCTAAGAAGATGAAGGATTTTACCTTCGTATTTATGTAAAAATGCTTATATTATAACAACAACAACACAATAAACAGATAATTCTTTAATTTCATTTGACTTTCTTTGCCTCAACTAGAATCTATTCTAGTACTTGAATTTTCTTCTTTCTTTGTTTCTTTGCTATGATCCTTTAGGGTGAAATCCTCATTTTGACATAAAACATTCAGGTAGCATATTTATGGAAGTGATGGCATATTTTTAGATGCCTTCCCTGCTGTTATAGCTGTTGTTGTTGTTGTTGTTGTTGTTAGGTGCCGTCGAGTCGGTATCTGGCTTATAGCGACCCTCATAGGGTTTTCAATGGCTGACTGTTTCAGATTGCCTTGGGAGTGGATTGCCAGGCCCTTCTCCCATTTTTGTGGTGCTGGGAATTGAACTCGGGACCTCAGAGACTGAAGTGCAGTACTCTACCAACTGAGCTAAATCCCAGCCCTGCTGTTATAGCTACATTTTGCAAATTTCTCTGGTCCTAGTCCTCAGTTATCCATTTTTCTCCTTTATAAACGTCATTATTTATGTACTGTAATAAATTCTCTGAAACATCCTATTCCCTTGGCAAGTGTTAATAATTTAAACTGTAGTGACACCGTCCACTATAGTGGAATGTGGAAGTAGCAGCACATGGGACTCTATGGCACTGAGCAATCATTGTAGCCATAATTGCCAGTACTGACATGTTGACTGGTAATGGCAGAACCAATTTATAGAGACCAAACAACAGGAAATCTGGATACTGCAGGGAAGATGAAGGAAACTCTTTTATGCATTCTCTAGGTATCATGGGTTTAAAATGTTCACATTATATATCTATGCACACTCTATGTAAACATTGCACATAACTGTGTTTAAGAGAATTTGTCCTAGAACATGTTCCCCTAAGTTAAATATTGAATATTTTATTTTCATAAACAAAAATCTTGAAAAGTAACCTAGCAAATTTTTTCTCTCCCTTTTAAAATTCATTTTAAGTACAATCCTTTTTGTGGCTTACTTTTTAAAGAGAAGATTACTTACTTAGAACCTATTTGGGTTTCTTATTGATATCAGTGGAAGAATAAATTCTTATTCATGCCAGGAAATTAACAGTGATAGTCATTAGCACAGTATGGCCTGGTCTCCAGATACATAATACATGCCTTTATTTAAGAAGTGATTTGAGCACTAAGAATGTGAGAGTTTCCACAATGCTGCTTACTACTATTCCCGCTGCTGCTTTTTAATGAATATTCAATGGCTGTTAGTTTAATTGTTCCAAATGGCTTCTTTATTCCAATGTGCTCATGGCCAGTCTATAGGTGAGTAGGCAACTTGGGTATATGGGATAATTTGAAGATACTATTTGTCCCCATTACTTGACTGATACTATTGGGGTAAAAGATATGGCCTCTTCCACCATGTAACATTTTAAAAATCATGTTGCGCTTTTACAAAGTGACAGAGGCACATAATTTGAAAATTGCATAGTATGACACAGCTAAAATAACAACATAAAACAGAAGTTCAATGCTCCTTTGTCAATTCCCATTTCTCTCCGCAGAGACTTTGGGCTCTTTAAACTGTTTCTTCTAGTATTTGTAGATATATTTCTAAATAATATGCCAACTTGCTGTTTGTTGATTAATCAGTCTAAACTATTATTTGTTAATTTCCTGTAATAAACTAGGAGGATTGGTTTCTTATAAACTACCACTTCCCCTTTTCTCCTTCCTAAATAGAGTTATAGAACAATTTGTGTTTAAATTATTATCAGACAGAATTTGTGCTATTCTCTAATGAGTCAATTATTGTACTATGATTAGTTTACATTCTTATAAACTTTGTTGGTTTCTTCCCCTTCAATAATGTCCACAAATTTCCTTCCTTTTTTCTTTTCTTCTATCCTTTAACAACTATGAAAATCAATGTTTATCCTATTTTACACATTTAATTATGTAAAATAAGATGTCTTCCATCATCATCTACTAATCTGGACTATAGTTACATGGCTGCTGTTTGGAATATTCGTTAGTTACTATCCTGGGATTTCTTTCACCTCCTTTCTATGTTGGACCTTCTGTTTATTGTATCTTATGTTATCTATCTTGGTTTACCACTTGTAGATACTTCAAGTGAATTTTTGGGACCCCAGCCCTTCTTTTTCATCTTAGCCACCATGAGGTGAACAGAGCTCCACTGTCATGTGTTCCAGCCATGATGTACTGTGGTGCCACAAGCCCAAAGTGACAAGGATTGTCCCGTCCCGCGGGACCCTAGTTATTCTCGGGGTTCGAGGGGGACCTGTCTGAAAAGAAATGGGCGAGAGAGAAGAACGAGACCAAGCAAGTAGTTATCAAGGTCTCACTTTATTGAAACGAAACTGGTCCTTTTAAGCTCACAGGAATGAGGAAGTGGGGGGGGGGAAGAATTTTATCTCAATCAAAGGCCGCAGCTGGCAGGTGGTCTGCAACCTATTGTGGTTAATTGCCGGCCATCAGTCATGCAAAAGGTCATGTAGTTCTCGATAAAGAAAGGAAGCCAAGAGAGTATAGAACTCTGGTGGTCTCCGCTCCCAACAAAGGATAAGTGACCATGGAACAGAACCTTTGAAACCATGAACCAAAATAAATATTTTTCCTTAGTAAGTTGATTCTTTCTGCCATTTTGTTATAGTTACTGGAAGGTAACTCTGTTATCTCTGAAATTTTTGAGGATCATTATGGTTTTCCCACATTGGAGGAAGTATCATAATGGATCTTTTTATATTCTTTTTACTAGGTATTTCAAGTTGTTGTTGTTAAATGCTGTCAAGTTGGGTCTGACCCATAGTGACCCGATGAGCAACCGAAAGAAACACCCCCAACATTGTGCCATGCCAGGCACTGTTGTCAGTGATTCTCTGCTATTTGTAGGGTTTTCAATGGCAGATAGGTTCAGAAGTGGATTGCCAGGTCCTTCTTCTTACCCTGCAACACCTGGTATTCCCATGGGGTCTCCCATCCCAGGAGACCCTGCTTAGCTTCTGAGATCAGGTGGGATTGGATGCTAGGGTGCTGTGGCTGTAGATTGGGTATTTCATAGGTCCTTTTTTATTCTAAACCTCATAAACTTATACTGATATTTTTCTTCTTTCTTTTCTTCTTCTTCTCCTTCTCCTTCTCCTTCTCCTTCTCCTTCTTCTTCTTCTTCTTCTTCGTCTTCTTCTTCATCTTCTTCTTCGTCTTCTTCTTCTTCTTTTTTTTAAATCAATTCCCCCCTTCAGTTTTTTTCTCTTCTCTATCTAGAATGCCTTTAGGTCATATTTCAGACTTCTTAATTCATCCTATAGCCTGTAGCGGTAGCCCTGTGGCATCCGATCCTGTCAGATCTCGGAAGCTAAGCAGGGTCAGGCCTGGTTAATACCTGGATGGGAGACCACCTGGGAACACCAGAAGCTGTAGGCTTGGGAGAAGGACCTGGCAACCCCCTCCCAAAAATCAATCTGCCATTGAAAACCCTATGAACAGCAGAGAAGCACTGACAATAATGTTTCCCCTGTTGTACAGAGGGTCACTATGAGTTGGATACTGACTCAACGGCACCTAACAACAACAACAACAACAATTCATCCTGTATCCAGCTAGAAACTACATTCAAGTTCAATTGTGGACCTGCTCCAGTGAACTCTCAGCTGTTGTCATCTTTGGGCCCAGACATTGTAAATCCACCACTTATGTTAGGAAGTGGAAAATAGAATCTGTTCTGGACTTCTAAAAGCTCGATGTTTCTGCTGTTACCCCTATAGAATGAATACCTCACCTGCTTCTTCATTTTTGTTGTTGTTGTTGTTGGGTGGTATTGAGTCCAGTATGACTCATAGTGACCTTCATAGGCTTTTCAATGGCTAATTCACTTTATGTGCTTTCAAATCACATTTGTCCATTGGTGTGTGTGTATGTGATTAGGGAGAGACCATAGACCTGTGCCCTAGCTGCAAAAGAGCCTGAAAGTCTAGGTCTAGCTTTATGGATCTATGTTATCATAAGTCAGAAATTCTGTGGACATTGGAAGGATATTTTAAAGATACTCAACAGCTAATGAATTCAATTTGGATGTTCTGGAACTTCAGAGCATTGGATGACTTGGGAGGAGGTCTTTTTAAAGACAAAATAATACTGTAGATTATCAGACATACATGATACTTGCCTTCCAATTTTACCAAGATGATGATATTGTGTACTGTACTATATGCATATTACATACATAATAAAATTGTAAAGTTCTATCTCTAAAAAGTAAACAATCTTACTACATTTTTTTTTGTTCCCATACAAAATCTTTAATAAGAACTGATAATGGGTTTTCCCCCCACATTAGCAATACTACATGCCCTTGGAAAGTTAATAATGATTGAATAGATTGACATGAAAAGTTCATACACTTGTATATTTTTTTTTAGTAATAACTGTTAGCTAATCTATTAATGAAAATTGAGGTAATTTCAATATATAACAATGTGGTGTCAAAGCCAGTGCTGTATAGATTTTACAATTTGCAGTTTATAATTATTTTAAAATATTTTGCCTGAAGTCTTCCTGAGAGCTGGTATCATGCCCTGTTCATCTTTATATCTTCTTATTCTTGACACTAAACTTATATGAGACTCAATGTATACTAATAGATGAAATGACCACTTCTGATTCAAAGAAAAACATACAAGTATTTTTTCATGAGGTACAAAATTATTTGCATAGGCTCTGCTGTCCAGTTAGGAGATTCTATAGTCTGTCCAAATGTTCCCACACAGTACTAACCATGTGGTATTATGAGAGCATCCAGAGAGAAAATATATACCCAGAATCTGCACACAAACTAGGAACAGGGGCAGGGGTAATGACTAAGAGGAATGACTACTATGCACCCCAAATGAGCAAATTTTGTTGTCTAGGGGCCAAGACTGAGGGGAGAAATGCAGTATATTATTAAGGATCTCAAGGAATATTAATTTTTAGCATGACATAATTGCCAGAACAGTACATTGACACTTGACTTGGGATTGGAAAGGAGCTCTGGAAGAAAGTTCAATACCCAGGAGTATTGGAAACAGTAATTAAAATAAGAACCAAGACTAAAAAGTCAGTAGACTGGTATCCCAGGGGTGGGGGAAGTAGGCCAGTAGTACTGAAAGTGTGGTTCCCCCAGCATCATTAGCATCACCTAAGAACTTGTTAGAAATTCAAATTCTCAGGCCCACTCTCAACCTGAATCAACAACTCTAGGGATAGGATTCATTAATCTATGGTTGAATAGCTCCCCCCAGCACACACACACATCATCCCCCTTCCTTCTGATGTACTGACCTTCAAGAGGACACCCAGGGGATTAAGTTTACCAAACAACTCCTTCCTTCCTCCCCTCTTCTAACATGTAAAGCAGTCAGCATTACACAGACTATATCTGAATCACATTCCTTTTGAGGGATGAATGAACCACTGAAATTATTCTCCACAGTTTAAGATCTACATAGGGTAGAATTTGCAAGTGGAATATCATCATTATTCACATCTGACCAATCAGCTGTTAGGGTAAGCAGGATTAGCTGGTGTAATCTTAGTTCAGATAGTAACTAACCATGTAATTTTAGTACAGTGAATAAACCTCTGCTTCTATTTACTCACTTGTGAAATGAAAAGAGTGAATTAAGGTCATTTTCACCTGCAGCCATCCCACTGTGGTGTCCAATCCTGTCAGAAAAGGAAAGCTAAGCATTGTTGGACCTGGTTAGTACTTGGATGGGAGACCACCTGGGAACACCAGGCACTGTAGGCTTGGGAGAAAGACCTGGCATCCCACTCCCCAAAAACATTCAGCCATTGAAAACTCTACCAGCAGAGAAGCCCTAACAACAGTGTTTTGCCTGTTGTATGTAGGGTTACTATGAGTCAGATATTGACTCAATGACACCTAAAAACAAAATTAAGGTCATTTTCAGCTCAAAATTATGCAATCAATCCCATGGGTATTGAATTTAAAAACATCCAGCATTTTGAAAAGTAATGGATAAAAGGTAGTACATAAGAGAATATATGCAATGTTATATTCCATCCCAAACCCCAACCCCTGCTATTATAAATACCTTTTTTGCAGTATGAACATGAGTATGTTAGCCTTATTAGAATCCTAACTCTGCTGGAAGAAGGGGTAATAAGAATTACAATTTACTGAACATATAACAATTTTCCTTTTAATTACTACAGAGCAGGAATTAATGGGTAGTTGGTGACTATGTTTTCATTGAATTATTGATCTAATAGTATCATTTAAATCAAAATTAGAATTTGTTCTGACCTGTGTTCTGGCTGCAAGAAAGCCTGAGAATTTAGGTTCAGTTTTAGAAATCTGCAATTTCATAAGTCAGAAATGCCATGGATGTAGGAATGATATTTAAAAGATATTCAGCAGCTAATTAATTCAATTGGGAACAACTGGAACTTAAAGGCATTGGAAGACTTGGGAGGTCTTTAGTTTTTAATTAGTAATTTTTTAGTGTACAACTAAATAGGTTGCATTATGTTATTTCCATACATACATATCATTGTACATTTCTCATATTGACCTCCTCCATTACTCTCTTATGACCCACATTCCCCATCAGTAAGTATCCTGTGGAAAGAATTTGTTGTATTTAAAAACTCATGAAATTCATAATGCATAATTTTGTTAATGTAGTAGAAGTATGTTATAAAATATAAACTAAATTTATTATAAAAATAAGATAACATAAAATAATATTTTTTCCATAGACTAGTGATAATGTGTATCATTAATATAAACAGAAAACATTATTAAAATTTCCAAGAAAGGACACTTGAAACTATTGTTGTTGTTGTTAGGTGCCGTCGAGTCGAGTCCGACTCATAGCGACCCTATGTACAGCAGATCCAAACACTTGCCGATTCTGTGCCAGGAAAACCACCTTATTTATGTTTAAGCCCATTGTTGCAGACACTGTGTCAATCCATCTGGTGGAGGGTTTTCCTCTTTTGCGTTGACCTGCCACTCTTCCAAACATGATGTCCTTCTCCAGGGATTGTTCTCTCCTGACTACATGTCCGAAATATA
>VMDO01017765.1:17829-44113 GCA_007922755.1 Pedetes capensis
CAGTCCATGGTATATTCAATAGACGTCTCCAGCACCACAATTCAAAAGCATCAATTCTTTTTCTGTCTCTCTTGTTCAATGTCCAGCTTTCACAACCATATGATGCCACTGAAAATACCATGGCATGAGTCAGATGCACCTTTGTCTTCAATGTGACATCTTTGCTTTTCAATACTCTAAAGAGATCTTTTGCCACAGCCTTTCCTAGAGCAATGAGTCTTTTGATTTCTTGACTGTTGCTTCCACGGGTGTTGATTATAGAGCCAAGCAAAGCAAAATCTTGGACAACTTCAATCTTTTCTCCATTTATTGTGAAGTTGCGTGCTGACCCAGTTGTATTGATTTGTGTTTTGTTGATGTTTAGTCATAACCCATATTGAAGGCTATGATCTTTGATCTTCATCAGTAAATTTTTTAAATTCTCTTCACTTTCAGCAAGCAGAGTTGTGTCATCTGCATAACGCAGATTGTTAATGAGTCTTCCTCCAATCTTGATGCCGCGTCCGTTCTCATAAAGTCCAGCTTCTCGGATTATTTGCTCAGCGTATAAATTGAAGAGATAGGGTGAAAGTATACAGCCCTGACGCACACCTTTCTCAAGTTTAAACTGTTCAGTGTTTCCTTGTTCTATTCGAACAACTGCCTCCTGGTTCATGTACAGATTTCTCATGAGCACAATTAGGTGTTCTGGTATTCCCATTTTCCGAATTGTTATCCATAATTTGTTATGATCCACACAATCAAATGCTTTTACGTAGTCAATAAAACATAGATAGACATCTTTCTGATATTCTCTGCTTTCAGCTAATATCCACCTGACATCAGCAATGATGTCCCTAGTTCCCCGCCCTCTTCTGAATCCTGCTTGGTTTTCCGGTAATTCCCTGTCTATATACTGCTGCAATCGCTTCTGAATGATCTTTAGTAGAATTTTGCTGTGTGCTAGATTGTGTAAAAGCACATAGTTTGGATTTTTATCTCCTTTGTCTCTAAGAAGTTTAAGGTGATATGATCTGTAACAAGAATTTCTTTCCAAGGGCATTACAGTTCATTAGTCAATCATACCCAATATATACATTCATGACAAAATGGCAGTAAAGGATATTTATAGAGAGTGAGTGCTCTTACATTCCCCTGAACAGCAAAGATGAGGAAGGAAGTTTGCTTTTTTGTTTTTATTTCTGTTGATGGGGGGGTCACATTAAGATCCCACAGTTGGAGAAGAGTGAGCAGGAATGTGGGGATGGGGGGACCATCTTTAGTAACTTAGAGATTCATCTAGTGCCATAAAACAAATTCCACACAAAATCAGTTATCTCAATAAAATCCATCTTATTCAAGAGGAAATTGTTCACAGAAAATTAAATTAAAAAAATAAGCCAATGTACAAAGAGTATATGACTCGTTTCTTTACAGACTTGGAGTGCTATGTTGTGAAGAGTTATACATGATTTTAATTGGTATCTTTCCTCTCATTTATACATTTTATAAAGACAGAACTACATAATGTAACCTATAACTCTTTAAACAGACTAAATTTAATTATATCAGAGAAAAATCCTGATTTTTTTTTTTAATTCTAAAAATGTTCAGTACGTGATAAAATAACTTTGACACCTAACTTCACCATGTCACTTTCAGGGTAAGATCTTATTGGTTGGCATACATCACCTATTAGTTCTTATGTTCAGGGAAAATTTTTGGCAGGTTTTGTCCCAAAAGACTAGTTAGGTGATAAAGTTTCATTTGGAATTTAAATGCTTAAAATATAATCCAATTTCACAATGGAAAAATAATGGAGATAGACAATTAATAAGCTCTTAGGGTTATTTGTGTGCCTAAGGAAGATGATAGCACCCAAATCCATAGAGAACAAATAATTGGCATCCCTGCTTTTTGTTTCATTCTATGCTGCCCCAAGAGAGTAATTTCTCGCTCTTCTAAAAACAATCAAATCTATGAGACAGTGCATTTCAAATTGTATACAAGGTATTACTTTCTGTTAGTACAGTTTGTTTTTTACCTATTTAATATTTGTTATAATGTCAATATTTGTAAATTTCCAACTGGTTGTGTGCTTGTAGTCACTTTCACAGTAATTAATAAGAAGGTATAGCAATCTATTCACATTTTGATTTGTAGATTGCCTTACAACCAAAGGCTTGTAAATATATGGTGATTCAGGTTATGCATTCAACAATTATTAGAAATTCAATTCACAACAAATATCAGGGATAATGTGCAAAGCTGAGGGTTTCTATGAAACTTTTTGTAGTTTTTATACACTGGATCTTTTTGCACAATTCAAGCGGGAAAATATCTCATTTTTCTTCCCTTATTTACATGCAACTATAAATTAAGACTGCATATTTATAAATCTCATAAGCCTTTGAAAATATTTGGTTTATACATTAGGTATCAAAAACTTAAGAGTACATTTGATTCCATCATGTATAATTTTTTCTTCTTATTTTTAGGAGTCTGCTGTGATGCTGAAAACTACACACTATGTGTAACCTGTGGGTGGCATTGTTAGGAGAACTCAGCCAGCCCTCAAACCAGCAACGTTTCTGGTAATCAAGAACCAGCCTCTCAATATTTTTGGGCTGCCCCAACAATGTTTTGTAAGAATTTCTTCAATATGAATATGAATCTTCAAGTATTTAACATGATACCAAACCTTTACAGACTCAGAGTGGATCCACAGTTGTGATATTTTATCCAAACGAACTGGGATATTATCTTTATTTCTCCCAAGATGGAAAATCCTTTAATGGAGGGATACTTCAGAACATGAGTCTTTCTGACCATCTTAAGAAAACTGCCAATGACATTGCAGAAGCTATCCATTGGTGATGATCAGAAGGACTTGTTATTATTGACTGGGAAAGTTGGAAGCCCTAATGGGATAGGCAGCAGACTAATATGTAAAGACCTTTTACTAGCCTTCACAAGACACCACTGTCCTGACTGGTCAGCAACAATTCTCAAAAAAATTAGCAAACCACATTGAGCAACATATAAAAAGAATTATGCAAAATGATGAAGGAGTGCAAGGTTAGTTTGTCACCCCAAAATCAGTCATTGTAAGTGCACTGGATCAACAGAATAAAGAAGAAAATTTACATGATGATTTCAAAAAAAGCAGATCAAATCTTTCCCAAAATCTAACACTCTCATGGGAAAAACACTGAAAAGAAAAATAGAAAAAGAATACCACTTTCTCATCTGATAAAGGGCCTCAATACAAACCCACTGCTGCCATCACACTGGGTGGTAAAAGACTAGATAATATTCCCCCACTATTAGGAAGAAAATGATATGTCTATTTTTGATACTTCTATTGAACATCATGCTGGAGATTGTAGCTAGGGAAATTAGGCAAGAAATAGAAGTGAAAGGCATTTGGATAGGAAAAGAAGATGTCAAACTATCTCCATTAGCAGATGGCATGATCTTATACATAGAAAATCTCAAGAAATTCAATAGATATTAAAACTAATGGGCAAGATTGTGGGATGAAAGATCAACATAAAAATATCAGTTGTATTTTCATAAACTTTCAGTGAGCCATTTTAAAATGAAATTAAGAAATCAATTCCAAAAAAAAAAAAAAAGGAAAAAGAAATCAATTTCTTTTATAGTACCATCAAAAAGCAGAAAATAATTGTTGGACATGGTGGCACACACCTACTAATGCAGCAATCAGGAGGCTGAGGCAGGAGGGTGGAGAGTTCAAGGCCAGTCTGGGCTACTTAATGAGATCCTATCTCAAAAAAACAATAAATAAATAAACACAAAATTTATATTCTTATTTATTTTCTATTTTATTTATCTTTAGGTTTTGTCAGCATTTTAACTCTAAAATGTTTACAGAAACTGAAGATAAATAAAATGGAAAATAATCCCATGATCATGGATCAGAAAATTTAATAGTATTAAAGTTAAATACTTTACCTAATTTGACCTAGAGATTCAATATGACATTTATCAGAATCCCAGCTGAATTACTTGTCAAACTTGACAAGCTAATTCTAAAATTTATAGGGATTTGTCAAACCATAATGGCCTGTCACTTCACCTCAGTAAGAATGGCTAAAGAAAACAAGTGCTGGTAAGGATGTGAAAAAAAAAAAAAAAAAAAAAAGGAATTCTTGCCAATTGTAGGTGGGAATGTAAATTAGTACAGCCATTACAGAGAACAGAATGGAAGTTCCTCAAAAAAACTAAATATAGAACCATGGTGCAATCCAGCAATTCCATTCTGGGAATATATGTGAAGGAAATGAAATCAGTATGTGAAAGAAACATCTGCATTCCTATGTTCACTACAGCACTACTCAAAATAGCCAAGAAATAGAAATAACCTAAGTATCCCTCAACTGTTGGATGGGTAAAGAAAATGTGATAGATATATATAATGGAATACTATTTTGTCATAAATATAATGAAATCTTGTCATTTGTAGCAACATGGTTGGAAGTGAAGAGATCATTATGTTTAGAGAAATAAGCCAGGCACAGAAAGACAAGTACCACATAATCTCACTTGGAATGTAAAAACATGGACCTCGTGAAGCTGAGAGTAGAATGGTAAGGATTATGTTGAATCTCCAGGTCAGTTTGGAAAGTATTGATATTTGACTGTTATGTTAAAAACTGTTCCTATGATTTCAGTCAATAACAGCAAATGTCTTTTTATATATACGAAACAAGAACAGGTTACCACTTACATATCTGGAATTGCCAATTTTTTTTCCTGCCACTTTTTCTTACAGGGAAAAAGACTGTCTTTTGAAGTAGAATGGCTCCTGATGGACCAAAGAGATTATAAACACTGATATCAAATTAGTTTTCCTTAAGGTTGACTTCAGTCAGTACCACTCCTTTGTTCATGATGCCACTTGCATGACAGGTAAAATAAAAATTCTTTATTTATTGTCAGCATCTCCACAAATTGATTCCACCCTATTTTCCAACATTGTCTTTCAATACTTAAGTATTGGACTATTTTCTAATAAAATGTTTTAGTCTGGTAAAATATTTCTACTGCCTTTTTCTCTTCACATCCAGTACCACTTCCATCTCTGCTAAAATCAAAATTGTTAAAAAATTTTTTGCCTTGAAAATTTTCTTTACTGTTTTACTCATATGCTGTCTCAATATGTGAATTTATTTATCACATAATTCATATCATATATAAATTATTTATTTCATATTATAGTTTTTTAACAATAAAATTTTACCATGTTCCACAGTAATTTTTATATGTGTCCAAGCAATCCATAAATTCTCTAAGTGTGGGAAGAATGTCCTTCATCTTGCTTGCCCCAGAGCATTGCCTAAAGTGTTGCACTTAGCTATCACTCTAATAAATACTTGTTTAAGGAGTAACTGATCACTTAAATTGAATGAACATTGTTAAGTAATTACCATGTTCATAGAATGTATGTGGTTCTGTGAAAGTTACAAAGATTAATAAGGAATTTAAGATCAAGTAAAAAGACACAGATAAAGTACATTATGACAAGTTTCAGAAAATAAGTATGAGAAAAACTATGTGAGCAGAGGTGAGAGGGTGATTTAATAATCAAACGTCAAACAATTTAAGTTTAGAAACTGATTTATAGGAAATGAAAGTGAAAATATATTGTAGGTAATGCTTTTATTTGCATATAAATTTTAATATAATTGTACCTTTTATTATTAAGGTTAAATAATCAATACTACATGATAGTTCATCTTGGTTCTTCTAGGTATTTAACATTCACAAGAAGACAGAACAACAGGACACCTATGTGATAATTACACATACAGTCATAAAATACTACTTTATAATATCTTGTATGTTACAACATTATTTTACAAATATCCATGCTTCATAATCACATATTGCATATAGTTCTATTTATGCCATGTTCCTGCCAATATGTTCTTATTCAAATATGAGTAAATGTGTATGGAACTGGTTTCTTGGCTTTATATTTACTTTACAAGATAAAAAATTTTACTTCAGAATAGGATGAAAATGCATTTCTTTAGTAGAGTCTACATATGGTCCAAGGAAACATTCTCAGATGCTAATGAGAGTCAATAACAGGAATTATTCCACATTCACCAGAAATACGGCAAGGATGTCCTTTATTAATAATAGGATAAGACTAAATCCTGTATTGCTTGACCAGCACCAAATGTCTCCTTTTTCAATTCATTGCCTCTTCTCATAGATCAGCAAGATCTACATCTACAGCTGATTACTTGGCCTTCTACTTATTGAAAACTGACTTTCTTGATAACTCTGGCTTCTTCAGGCCTGCATATGAAAATCCTGAAAAAGGAGAGGAAGAGGAAACAAATTATCTACAACTGATCAGTAGGAACTAGGGTAAGGTGGACTAAATTGCTCTGTCTTGGTGGATTCCTTGTGTTGCCTAGTTTAGCAATTAATCACAGGTGTATAAGATGAGATTTTCACTGAGTAATTAAATGCTAGTTTGAACCAACCTATTCTTTCCTTACACAGACCCTTGACCCATTCCATATTAAGAGACACCATCAGTACCCACAGTGATCTCCTCATAAGTTCCTTGTTATTGCTTGTTGTGCATCCTTTCCCTCAGATTCAGTGTGCTTCTTCCTCTCCCCCACTCCCATTGAGTTGGTTTGCTATCCATAGACCTTAATTGGATCCCTTATATGATCCCCTCCAAAAGTCTTTATATAAAGCTTCACCTTTCTGGGCTTCATCCTCTTCCCAGTCCTACTTCTTCCATTCCTGAGAAAGTTTTCTTAATAAAGCACATGAAGCCTCATCTTAGGGTCTGCTCCTGAGGAAACTGACCTAAGGGATATGTACTGTATGTATTAGTTATATTTTGCATTTATGTGACAAAATATCTGACATAAACACCCTAAGGGAGGAATTATTTATTTCCACTCATTGTTTCAGATCTCACTCCACAGTGATGAAGAAGGCATGGCCAAGGAAGGCAGGGCCTGTGTTGAAAACCTTCATACAATGGCAACAAAAAGCAGGGAAATTGACCAATACTGGAAACCTGATAAATCCTTCAAAGGCCCCACCCTCAGTGTCCTACTTCCACTAGCTAGGTCCACCTCCCAAAGTTCTACAGCCTCTACAACAGTGCCACCTGCTGGGACCAAGTATTCAAAAATTAACTTTGGGGGTAATTTTATATTTATTTATATGTATATGAGGGTTGCTATGAGTGGTACTCGACTCACTAGCACCTAACAACAACAAACAACATGAACAAAGTATACATACATATAAACATATACATACATATAAACATGTATATATATATATATATATATATATATATATATATATACACACACACACACACACACACACACATGGGGTTGGGGGAAGAAACAGAGGCAGAGAAACTAGAAAAACATATTTGAAGTCTATGACAAAATGCTAATTTCTTCCAATGTATAAAGAGCTCTCAAGCAAATCAATTTTAAATCATCCAAATTTAACATTGGAAAAGGACATGAACAGATGTATTATTTTAATAAAAATAATAATGATCATTGATGTTTGTTTATATTGTATAGATGTAACAAACATGCTACTGGCCAGAATAAGCTGGTTTGACTTTAACATTGATAAATAATCCTAAGTAGTGCTTCTCAGATTTTTGATAACTTCTCTTCCTCTGATTTTGTGAAGTAGAAACACAACCAGCCTGTTTGGCCAGAATAATAAATAACTACCAAACACTGTAAAAATGTCTGGAATCTATATCAATAATATGTTTGGCCACTATTTGTCTTCAATATCACTTACTTAAAAGGCAGTTAGTCCACTAATACAATTAAGAGACCAAAATTTTCCAGATAAATCACATTTTACGAGTGAGGAAAATATTTCAATTGGGTTGAGGAAAGGAGGCTTGAATTCTGACTTCAAATAAGATGTTTCCTTAGTGGATTCCCTCTCAAAGGTGAAAAGAGACTCCTGAATTAAGGCAATGCACATGGAGGCTTGAATGAATGTGATAAATTGAGAGTCAAGATCATGAAGACTTCCTCATATTGGCTGCATCTTGGGAATACACCATGTGGTTTTGAAAACTATTACTAAGACACAGCACTGTTAGCAAGTCTGGCTCCACTGCAGTCTGAATTTGCTGGGTGTTTCATTTCCACCAGAACAATTTCTTAAGGACTCTGATATTTAGATTAACTTTTTAAAACTTCCATGTGAAGCTCCAATGCTAGCATGTGCTGTTGTTGTTGTTGTTGTTAAGTGTCATTGAATTGGGTCTGACTTGTAGTGACCCTATGTGCAAGAACAGAATGAAACACTACTTGACACCATACCATACAGATGATCTTTTTATGCTTAAGCCTACTGTTGCAGCCACTGTGTCAATCCATCTAGTAAAGGGTCTTCCTTTTTTTTTTTCTGCTGAGCTGCCACTCTCCCAACACAATGTCCTTCTCCAGGGATTGGTCCCTCCTAACAACATATCCAAAACATGTTAGATACAATCTAGCCATCCTTTCTTCCAAGGAGCACTCTGGTTGCTCTTCTTCTAGGATAGATCTATTGGTTCTATTGGCAGTCCAAGGTATATTCAATATTCCTTTCCAGTACCATAATTCAAAAGCGTCAATCTTCTCCTGTCTTCCTTAATCATCATCCAGCTTTCCCAAGCATATCATGTAACTGAAAATACCATGATATATATTACATGCACCTTCGTCTTCAATGTGACATCTTTTCAACACTTTAAAAAGGTCTTGCCAACAGCTTTTCACAATGCAAAATGTCTATTGATTTCTTGACTGCTACTTCCATGGGTGTTGATTGTAGAACGAAATAAAACAAAGTCTTGGATAGCCTAAATCTTTTCTCCATTTATTATGAAGTTGCTTACTGATCCAGTTGTAAGGACTTTTGTTTTCTTGATGTTGACACACAATCCATACTGAAGGCTGTGTTCTCTGATTTTCATCAGCAAGCATTTTGAATCCTCTTCACTTTCAACAAGTAAGTTGTTAATAAGTCTTCTTTCAGTCCTTATGTCATATTCTTCTTCATAAGGTCCAGTTTCTCAGATTATTTGCTCAGCATACAGATTGAAGAGGTACAGTGAAAATATACAAAGTGCCCTGATGCACACTTTTCCTAACTTTAATCCAAGCAGTCTTTCCTTGTTCTTTTCTGATGACTGCCTCCTGGTCCATGGACAAATTTCTCCCTCACAATTAAGTGTTATGGTATTCCCATTCTTCTCAATGTTATCCATAATCTTTTTGTGGTCCATGTACTCAAATGCCTTTGTGTAGTCAATAAAACATAGATATCTTTGTTATTCTCTGCTTTTAGCCAAAATCCATTTAATTCTACACCTTCTTCTAAATCCAGCTTGATTTTCTGGCAGTTCCCTGTCAATGTACTGCTGTAGTCACTTTCGAATAATCTTCAGCAAAATTTTACTTGGTCAAAATATTAATGATATTGTTTGATAATTTCCACATTTGATTGGATAACATTTGTTAAGAATGGGCACAAATATGTTTCTCTTCCAGTCAGTTGGCTAGATAGCTGTTTTCCAAATACCTTGGCACAGAAAAGTCAGTACCTCCAGTGAGCTGCATCTGTTTGTTCAATGATCTCAGTTGATATTGCATTAATTCCTGGAGACTTGTGTTTTGCCAATTTCTTCAAGGCAGCTTCCACTTCTTCTTTAAGTACTATTGGTAGGTGTTTCCTCTCATTTTGAGTTGTGCCACATCAACAAATGGGGTTTTCCTCCATTCCCATCATTAAGGTCAAACCTACTTGGAGCAGACAACTGTACCCTAGTCGTCTTTTGAGTGCCTTCTAACATGGGGGGTTCATTTCTTGCACTATATCTGACAGTACTTCCCTGCTATTCATAGGGATTTCAATGGCTAATTGTTTTGGGAGTGGGCTGCCACATCTTTCTCCCTAGCCTGTCTTAATCTGCAAGTTCAACTGAAACATGTCCACCATGGGTGATCTGCTGATATCTGATTATAAGTGGCATAGCTTTCAGCATCACAGCAACATGCAAGCCCCCACAGTCTGGCAAACTCATAGACATGTGGGGCCCTCAAATATATAAATCATTAAAAGATTTTGGGGTTTGTGTCTTTTTTTCATACATATTACAGAAAAATGGGAGCAGCAAGAGATAACATTATTAATAACAATAACAACAGGACCAATTATATTTATTGGGTTATTTTTCGATGCCAGGTATAAGGGAGTAAAAATAACTTCCCTCTACTCTCTCATGTTTTGTGCCTGGGGCTATAATTGAACTGACAAAGGTAGAGTAACAGGAGAAAACCATGCACATTTTATTTAATTTTTTAGTAAACATAAATGCGTTCATAAGAGAAGTAAAGATCCCAAGAAGGATTAGGACTGAGAGCTTATATACTATTCAAATAAAGAATAGTAAATTGTGAATAGGTGACAACACAAAGCAAAAGGGGTTTAAAGCTTCTTGGGATAGTAATTTGTGGGAGGGTGAGTAGGAGTTCTATGATGGAAAATAAGGGCTTATAAGTAGGTTTGTGGGGCTGGGATTTAGTTCAGTGGGTAGAGCGCTGCGCTGCAGTCTCTGAGGTCCCGAGTTCAATTCCCAGCACCGCAAAAGTGGGGGAAGGGCCTGGCAATCCACTCCCAAGACAATCCCGAAACAGTCAGCCATTGAAAACCCCATGAGGGTCGCTATGAGTCGGATACTGACTCGATGGCACCTAACAACCAACAACAACCAACAACCAAGTAGGTTTGTATTGCTCTGTTTTAGCAGCCATGCCCAGTCTCCAATGATAAGAATATTCTTGTTTTCCTTGTACAGGGAAGGTTCCTTATACATGAGAAATGTGATGTCTTAGAGAGGTTGAATAGCCTTTCAACATCTACTGTTTGTCAATCATCTTTAGCTCAAAAACCAATATGCTAAAGTAGCATATTTTAGTGTTGAAGATAGTGAACTCCTTATTTTCCCAATCTGAAAATTCACTATAAATTTTTCACAATAAAATCTGAATTGGTGTCTATGAAGAGAATCTTGTCAGTAGCCTAGTGGTAAGAGATCTACAAAGGGAGAGGAGACTGTAAATTGGGAGAATAAATACACACAAAAGGACAAATAAACATATTCTCTGATATCTTCTCAAAACTATCTCCAAACTCTGTGAGTCTAACAAAATATTTGAGTCTCCCTTATCTAATAGTGTTAATGACTTCTGTTAAATGGTATAAGCTTGACACTTTATCCCATATGAATCACATAAAAGTATTTTCAATAGTGATTGCACAAGCTCTCCTTTTTTGGAAAGTTGTGTATTTAGGGTGTGACAATTTTGAAGTATACTAGAGGCTAATTTTTTTTTGGAGGTGATGTCTTGGTATATTTCCTAGACTGGCTTCTAACTTGTGATTCTCCTGCTTTAGTTCCTGAGTGGCTGGGATTGTGGATGTGCCCTGCTACCCCTGGGTAAGGCTGAATTATTAACTTCTGCTTGAACATTTCCAAAATTATCTTAGTGGTATTGAACTTGACATTGTCTTTTCCAAGTTGCAAGTTCCAAACCTGGGAATCCAGTCCTCAACCCTGAAAAGACCTTAGAGAGGTAATCCACAAGCAAGTTTGCTATGCAGTTGCATCTCATGTTCATGTGTTATAACTTTCTGAATCAAAGAGCCTGAGTTTGTAATTTGGCTAGCTTTAAGTTGGGCTGTTTGGTGACAGAAGGGACATGGTATCTGAGTCCTCATTGCCGTAATAATTTAGGGGCTCTTCATATATCTTGTTGTCCCCTAAGATTAAAACTGCAGGGTTGTTCATGAGCAAGGTGAGAAAGAAACCTGCAATTCTCTAGGTAATGTGTCTTATAACCTTTGTCATTGGTTACATTGGTTACCTCTGTATTTCCATTTCATATAAAACACTGCCAGTCTGCAACATCATCACATGTTATGAAATAATTGACTCAGGAGGCTTGAAGTCTGACCTTGGTAACTATAAGGCTTGGTTTTGTTACTCAAAACCAAATTTATTCAGATTTTTGTCTACCAATGTATAATTTTGGAATTAGGTAGCTTAAGCAGAACACCAAAACTATTCTACATCATGCAAGAGTGGCCTGGGAACTAACCAAAACATTTGTAAATTTGGCAAAAATTTGTGCCATAAAAGTCAGTGCCAAAAGTACTTATGTTGTCTGTGAAGAGTTTGAGGTGCCACTTTGGAATCAATCACAGGTATCAATTTCAATGTTGTCTTGTTTTATTACCTAGAAAGGGTCAAGTACCATGTCTGTATTCAATAAAAAGGTTTTCCAGATCAAAAGACAGTCTTGGGCTTTAATAAAGGGTTTTCTAGGCCCAAAGTTCTTACCAGAAGGAAAGGTAGAGGGATGTTATTTTTCTGGTCATAAATACCCTGCCCTTTTATTTATTAACATATCACAGTGGGTCTACAGATATTCACATTGGCAGAGACAAAAACTAGTTCAGGCTTTTTCATACTAGCCACATGTTGACATAACTAGCAATCAGGTAGATTAGTTAACATCACTAGGGTTTGAAAAGCTTGTGTTTAGTGGTGTCATGTTTGTGCCTGACTGGTTAAGCAAGTAGTAAGATTGATAGGAGAGAGACAGCTTTGAAAAAGAACCCAAAAGAGAATCACAGGGAGAACAGGATAGATAGAGGTAAGTAGTCTCCAGCAGCTTTTCAAAATAAATAGAGGAAGAGGGGAAAGTTTTGTTTAAAAAGGGTCCTCTTCCCAGGGAAGAGATTAAATTAAAAGGGGTAAAAAAAAATGGAGGTAAAATTTCTTGATCTGTCATTTTGGGAAAAGCTGTCTACTTTGTGATGTCATTTGTTTCTAGGGCCTTGGAATTGGATGTAAAATCCTTACTATGAGGTCACCTCTACGGATTGTCTTGCAGTTGTTCTGGGAGAGCTGACCTGCGTCTGGTTTGGTACAACTCACATGAATCTAGGAGGAATTTTATTATGATGGAAGTGCAGGTGGGTAGCAGTTATTATAAAGTCCTTCCCAGCAAGGTAACAGTGTATACTTTCTCTAAAAATCTTAATATACACTTGATTTCTTGGTTGAAAGAGATGACAAGATCTGTCAGTCAATGGAGGCCATACTATTTTCAGTTGATGATATGCCCCAGGATACTAACTAGTAAGTTATATAAAGTCATAACATTAAATTGTTCACACAAATCTCTGTAATGCTCACTCAGTCTAGGAATGAAGGCTTAGAAATACTAGCACACATAAGATCACCAAAAATTAATTCAAATGTATTAATCTGTATCTCCAAATTGGGGAAGGTCAGATTTTAATAAGGACAAGATGTTCCTTGACAAAATATTTTCCCTAAAATCCTTTCTATATTTATATTTTTATGTTCTACTTTTCCAAATGATTAAGGATAGTATGGGATATGAAACTTTAATGAGTATTACAGACTTTTGTGAGAAAATGGTTTGTTCTGCTGAAAAAATTATTTTCTTAGCCTGACTCAATGTATAAAGGAACAGTAGTGTGAAGAATTATCACAGTCATTTTTTTGCCACCATCACAGTGACAAAATGTCCTGTGAATTGGATTTGATCACCCTGCAAACATACAGATAATAACCTAACAATGTGGATAGCCAAAGGTGGGTGTAAATCTGTAAGATCCATGTGGAGTGTCATAGGGCAGTGATGGCTTCAGAGATTCCCTCAGGTTTGTTGGTTATCTCCAGAAACTTTGCAAAATTTACAAGTAGTACATTGAGAAACAATTGATTAGAAATGTTGGGAATGTTAGGGCAGAATCAATTATCTTTTTGCCCTTCAACTCTCCCCTAACTACCAGACAGTCTCAATGATGGGAGATAAGTACAAGACAAAAGATCAGAAGAAAACAGACTACAGGAAGGCTTTGGGTCCAATGTATAAACCATTTGGCAATTGTTTGACACCTTTATGTATTCATTTTTTTCAGATTGCCTGTTTATCAATCTGTTAGGAATAAAAGCAAGTTTATAAATTAGTGAAGAGAGGATGTGTGGGAGGGTCCACTTTCAGCCCAAATTTAGCAATCTTGTAAGCTCTTTTGTTCTCAAGTGACATATTACCAATGTCCTAAGTATGGGTTGGACAGTGAATGAATGGTAATTTAGGAGGGAGAGGAATAGCTTGACATACAGGAGCAGTCATATGCCCACTGACAAAATTGTTTCTCAATATACTACTTGTAAATTTCTCCAAGTTTCTGGAGATGACCAACAAACCTGAGGGAGTCTCTGAAGGCCTCACTGCTCTATCATAATCGATTAAAAATCCATAGGTTTCTTGTTGTTGTTGTTAGGTGCCGTTGAGTCGGTATCCGACACATAGCGACCCTCATAGGGTTTTCAATGGCTGAATGCTTCGGGATTGTCTTGGGAGTGGATTGCCATGCCCTTCTCCCATTTTTTGCGGTGCTGGGAATTGAACTCGGGGCCTCAGAGACTGCAGCGCAACACTCTACCCACTGAGCTAAATCCTAGCCCTACAGGTTTCTAGATGGTGTCAATAGCATGACAGATTCCAAAAGAATATCTGGAATAGTGTTGGTAGGGACAGTTTTCCCTTTGGCCAGTCCTCATGTGCTAGGAAGAGCTTTGATTTACTTGACCAGACTCTACAGGCAGTGATCTGGGAGGCTAGTGTGGTAAAAATTCTTGTCTTTTGCTGCCTCTGATGTCACCAGGATTTCAGCTGCAGCTTTTGAAGTAAGCAGGATGTCCTAGCCAAAGATATCCCATTCTCACTGCCAGAAACAAAGAAAAACAAAACTAACCTTTCTATGCTATCTGAAGTTTTGTCATTGGGGGCTGATGAATTGAACTGACAAAAGACAGATAAGCAGGAGAAAAGCAAACAAGTCTTGTGTAGTATTTTTTCATGTATACAGAAGCCTTTAAGGAAAAAGAAATGAAGATGCAAAGAAACAGGTACTACCTATAACTTATATACTTTTTTTTAAACAAAGAATAATAAATTATGGAGAAGTAACAAGACAAAGAGGCATAAGCTTCTAAAGGGAGTAATGTGGGAAAATGAGTAGGAGAAATAGGGGAGAAATTTATGGATTATAAGGGTGATTTTAGTAGGTATGTTCGCAGCAATCCATTTTAGCAACCATGTCCAGTCTCCAGTTATAACATGTTCTTATATTCCTGGTACAGGGAGGATACCCTTTCTATCAGGAATGTTATGTCTTGGGGGAGGTCAGAGGGTCCTTCCAGCATCTACTTTTGCACATTTATCTATAGTTCAAAAGAACCAATATACCAACAGTGTTATATTGTAGAGAGGTGTCTTTTGAACTCCTTCACAGGTATTGTGCAAAGTGTTTTATGTACATTATTTTGTTATAATTTCACAACAGACCTGTGTTGCTTTGTTACTCACACTTTAAACAAACAAAGAAACAAACAAACAAGCAAACCCTAAAGTACAGAGAAGTACAGAAAACAGTTTGGGGAAGTTCACATTAAGATTTAGCCAGATTCTATGCCTATTGGTCCTAATCTAGAAAATTAAATTACTTAGTCCAGTAGTTTAGACATTTACAGATGTTACTTAAGGAATCCTCATACAGATAAGAATCTTCTTTTGATTGTTGAGAGTAAAAAGATTAAGTAACTTGCCTTAGGCAAATGAGTTAGAAAAGGGCTACTTTTATAATTCAAAACCCAGATGGATCAGACTTCAAACTTTTAATGTATCAAAGTGAAGTGATTTAATCCATTCTACAGCTATATGTGTGTGTGTGTGTGTGTGTGTGTGTGTGTACATATGTATGTATATTTCACTGTTAATAGACACACACATGAATATATACCTGTGATATTATATAAATTTTAGATTCTATCCACAGTTCCTGGCTCATAACTCCCTCCCTGATAATGACTATGGGAACTAGAATTTCTCTTCTCCAAGGCAAGTCATAGAAATTCTAATCATTCCTAGACTTTATGTCTTCAAGCTAGCCATAAATTCTCTGACCTACCTTTGTTCAAAAGTAGGTTAAGACCTTACTCTTTCCAGAAGAGTCCTATTTCATAGCTTGTGTAGAGGAATCCTTGCACGGAGAGGCCAAAGAAGAAATGCCGAATTAGAGAGGGCTTGCTGGGATTCTTCACCCAGTTTAATGGCATTAGATCATACTCTATTGGCCAATCACATTTTGACATGGTTATCCATACCTCAGTCTATAGCCATGATCACCCTGGCATCTGATCTCATCAGTTCTTGGAAGCTAAGCAGAGTTGGACCTGGTTAGTACTTGGATGGGAAACTGCGTTGGAATACTGTGTGCTATATGCTTGGGAGAAGGATCTGGCAGCCCACTATTGAAACAGTCAGCTATTGAAAGCCCTGTAAATAGCAGAGAAGCACTGATATAATTCCAGGCATGGCACAGTGTTGGGTAGTATTTTATTCTGTTGTACATAGAGTTCCTATGAGTTAGCCCTGACTTGATGGCACCTAACAACAACAATAACAACAACAACCTATGCCTCAGTCATGCCTATGAAATGAAGTTGTTATAAAAAATAAAAGGACAGAGCTGGGCATGGTGGTGCACATCTGTAATCCCAGTGGCTTGGGAGGTGGAGGCAGGAGAATCACAAGTTCGAGACCAGAGGCAGTCTGTGTAATTTAGCAAGACTCTGTCTCAAGAAAGTAAGAAAATGGGCTGAGGGTGCAGCTCAGCGGTCCAGCACTTGCAGAGCATGCAAGCGCGAGGCCCTGGGCTTAACCCCCAGTACTGGGAAAAAAAAAAAAAAAGTAAAAGGACAGTGTCTGGGGAGCTACCATGTAGGGGAACATGTGGAGCATCCTGGAGGGTGGTTTGCCTAGATGGGTATGGACACTCTGCACTGCTTCTCCCACACCTCACCCTATGTGTATGTCTGTGTCCTTTATAATACCCACTATGACAAATAGTAAATGTGAGTACTTCCTGAAGTTCTGTGAGCTCCTTAAGAAAATTAACTAAACCAAAGTTGGGAGTTATGGGAAGCCCAATCTGTAGCCAGCTGGTCAAAAGCACAGGTAAAATAACCTGAGGCTGTGAGAGGAATCTGAATTGGAAAGGCATTCTTGGGGACTGAGCCACCAATCTGTGGGATCCTACACTGTCTCCAGGTAGATGGCCTCAGGATTAGATTGGATTAGAAAACACTTGCCTGATGTGCCCTGCAGATTTAATTGCTTGTTTATGTTTTTTTTTTTTTTTTTTTTTTTTTAGGTGCTGTTGAGTTGGGTCTGACTCAGCGACCCTACATACAGCAGAATGACGCACTCCCCGATTCTTTGCCAGGCACACGATCTTATTTGTTTAAGCCTGTTGTTGCAGACACTATGTCAATTCATCTAGTGGAGGGTTTCCCCTCTCCTTCTGAGGACATAGAAGTCTTCTGTGTGATTGTGGCATGAGAGCAGAAGGAAAAATAAATATTCGTATTTTTCTCACACTCAAAAACTTATAGAAAAGGCTCAGAAAATAATATTCACCTTCATTACATGTCTTGGCACTTTGGTGCTTCCTACCCTATCCTATTCTGTCCCATCTTATCACACTATATTATACTCTATTTTAGTTCTTTTTAAAAAAATACTCATTATAATCATTAAACTGATTTTATGGAAATACTTGAGACCTTCCCTTTTGAAAAAATGCTAAGTGTAGGCCTTCCATCACTTTCTTGGATCATGATATTTTTATTAATCCTCCACTGCAGCTAAAATCTATGGGGCTGCTGAAAAGGCTACTTTTTTTTTTTTTTTCAGTACTGGGGGTTGAGCCCAGGGCCTCATGCTTGCATGTTCTGCAAGTGCTGGACCACTGAGCTGCACCTTAGGGTATGCTCTGAAATGCTCTCTCTAATTAGGTTTGGCTAGAGATGGTTTCAGTGTAGAGGAGCTGCCTGTACCCTCTGGTGGAAGAGTTGCCTTTACTGCCCTAGTTTTCTGTCAATAAGAGACCTGTGATCTCTGCTGAAGCAAAACACTAGCAGCATCTCATTCTATTGGTAGAGATAAAGGGGCAATCAATTCTAAGTATAGTAGTTCCACCTCATTTTTGGAGGGATATGTTCTAAGATGGTCCTCAAATATCTGAAATCCCAGATTAGTACAAAATTTAATATATACTGTTTTTCTCAATACATACCTATTATAAAGTTTAATTATGTTAGGCATAGAGTTTAACAACAATAATTAATAATAAATAGAATGCTTACAAGATACAGCAATGAAATTTATTGAAAATTTATCAATTGTTTAGTTTTTGGAATTTTCCATATATTTTTGGACCATGTATAACTGAAACTGCAGAAGCTAAACCACAAATGAGAAGGGAATGTTGTTGCTAGGTGCCCTAGAGTTGGTGTCTGACTCATAGTGACCCTATGTACAACAGGTGAAACAGTATTGTCAGTGCTTCTCTGCTATTCATAGGGTTTTCAATGACGGACCGATTTTTGGGAGTGGGTTGCTGGATCCTTCTCCCAAGCCTATAGCACCTGGTGTTCCCAGGCAGTCTCTCATCTGAGTACTAAGCAGGCCTGACCCTGCTTAGCTTCTGAGATTGGACAGGATCGGCTGCCACAGTGGTACAGCTGCAGGCAATAAGGGACTGTTGTACGATTTTTACTAAGTTTCTACATGTGAAATAAATTTTGCTGGGTATCACCGTTCCTTTTCCCATCTCTCCTTTTTCATAGATCTACATTCTTTAAAGGAGACTTAGATTATTGCTATTATCTACAAACACCTCTATATTATCTAATTTAGTATTCAGGGTGAATAATTCTTTGATGTTCTTAGGCTAGGAATTCACAATAACCAAGTTTTTCTGGAGATATCCCTAATGTAATCACAAACATTGTTTTTAGGGTTTTGAAAAAGTCAAAAAGAATTCTTTCCACACTTATTAGAGCTGTCTTTGCATACTTTGGAATGATTGCAAATGAGCCATGATATGCAAGATTTAGTAATATTTGTAGTCAAGAGAAATATCAATATACTTTAGATACACAAATTTGTTTATATATAAAAACATCATGTGTATCATTTTACATATTATTGAAGTATCCTGGGAGTTAGGTTTAGGTGCTGTTAAGTTGGGTCTGACGCATAGTGACCCTATGTACAACAGAATGAAGCACTCCCCAACACTGTGCCATGCATATGATCTTTTTTATGTTTGAAACTATTGTTGCAGTCACTGTGTTAGTATATCTAGTAGAAGGTCTTCCTTTTTTTCATTGACCTGCCACTCTCTTAAATATGATGTCCTTCTCCAAGGATCAGTCCCTCCTCACAACATGTCCTAAATATGTAACACACAGTCTAGCCATCTTTGCATCCAAGGAACACTGTGGTTGTACTTCTAGGACAGATCTGTTGGTTCTTTTGGCAACCTATGGTATATTCAATATTTATCTCCAGCACCATAATTCAAAAGCATCAATTCTTCTTCTGTCTCCCTTATTCAACATCCAGCTTTCATAAGCATATGATGCAACTGAAAATACCATGGCATGAGTCAGGCATACCTTTGTCTTTAATATGACATCTTTACTTTTCAACACTTTAAAGAGATCTTTTGCAACAGCTTTCCCCAATGCAATGTGTCTTTTGATACCTTGACTGCTGCTTCCATGGGTCTTGATTATAGAACCGAGTAAAGAAAAATCTTGTACAACTTCAATCTTTTCTTTACTTATCACGCTTACTGGCCCAGTTGTAAGGATTTTTATTTTCTTGGTGTTGAGGCACAATCCATACTGAAGTCTGTGTTCATTGATCTTCATCAGTAAATATTTCAAATCCTCTTTGCTTTCAGCAAGCCAAGTTGTGTCATCTGCATAAATCAGGTTGTTAGTGAATCTTCCTCCAATCCTGATGCCACATTCTTCTTCATAAAGTACAGCTTCTCAAATTATTTGCTCAGCATAGTGATTGAAGAGGTAGCTCAGTTTGTTGAGTGCTTGCTCTGCATGCTCTGACATCCTGGGTTCAATCCTTGCACTTCATAAACAGGAGAAGGATGTGGTAGCCTACTCCCCAAACAATTCTCAAATAATCAACCATTGAAAACCCTACAATACCAGAGAGGCACTGACATACTGCCGGGCATGGCACAGCATCTGTGATTTTTTCATTTTGTTGTACATAGGGTCTCTATGAGTCAGACCTGACTCAACAGCATTTAACAATAATGGAAATTAGGTAGATCTACATACTTAAAATATATTTTTGAAGAATTAAGTGATACTTAAAAGATTGAATAAACTGGGCATGATGGTGCACACCTATAATTCCAGTGTTCAGGAGGCCGAGGCAAGAGGATTTAAGGCTTACACAGTGAGACTCTGTCTTAAAAAGCCATTACATAAGAGGGCTACAAATGAAAATAAAACCTCCATCTTTTTCTGGGACTCGTCTATCTCCTTAGTACCTTTAGTTAAGTGGGTAAACAGTCTCTAGGTCCACTGGGAATATGGCAGACTCAGTTGAGATAGAAAGAAGAAGGTTAAAAGTGAATGTGAGAACATAGAAGAAAATCATTGTAAACAAAGACACCAGGAAACATTTCTAGTCCTTTATACCACAAACAATTTAATCTTATGCCATGTTTTACCACACTATTAGGTATAGAAAGTGGTGGCAGTTTGGGACAGTTCTGAGAGAACGGGATTAAATTAGAATAAATAATCTTTAAAGTCCCTTCTAATTATAGCTTCTAAAATAGATCTTTGCATTCATATTCTAATGTAAGGTTGAAAGTAGCTGTTGGTAGTTAAGAATGATAATTGTTACTGGTTGTTGTTAACTGTAAATCTCATTAGTATTTAAAACATTGGACTGACTGTTTATATTCCTCTCAAAATTCCTGTATTGAAACTGAATCCCCAATATTATAATATTAAGAGGCAGGACTTTGGGGAAGTGGTTAAATCACAAAGTTGGAGCTTTCACAATCGGATTAATGACTTTATATAAAAGAAGCTTGAGGGAGCCTGTTTCCCCCTTCTATCACATAAGGTTGCTGTGAAAAGTCTATGAAGTACAGGGGTCTAATCAGACATCAGCAGACAGCTTGATCTTGGCATTTCTAGCATCTAGAACTATAAGAAATACATTTCTGTTGTTTGTAAGTTACTCAGTCTATGATATTTTATAACAACCCAAATGGACTAAAACAAACATGATAAACTGAATTTCATCCAATAGATGAACTTGCTCTTTGGTGGTGGTGGCTGTTGTTAGGTGCCATATATTTTACAATGAAACTGAAAAAAGCAAAAATTATTTGGTTAAAATGTTAATTGATGGATCTCACTTTTTCATTCATTCAATTAAAAAACTATGACATGCCTCCTGTGTGCCAGGGACATTTCTAAAAGCTGGGGACATAATAGTGAGTTTATAATCTATTGAGGGAGACTGACATATCTCAAATTTGAACTCAAAATATGAGTGGCGTTAAGAAACTAAGTATAGTTTTGAAGCTTTGAGACATTACAAATAGCTTTGGTGGTAGTCAGAGAAAGATCTGTTTGAAGAGTCTGCACAGTGGGAACAGTCCCTCAGAGATATCTCTAGGATCAGAGAAAAAGAAAATAAAAGAAAAAGAGAGAGAGACAGAGAGAGACTGAGAGAGAGAGAGAGAGAGAGAAAGGAAGAATGAAAGAATGAATGAACTAACGGAGGGACACCAGGGCAAAGAGATTAACATGAAAAGAACAAGGAAGGATCAGGGACATTCATTCATTTTATCCAAAGACACTATAACCACAAAATCTTCCTTTCTCTAAGAACAGAAACTTTCATACTGATAATGAAGTCTTTAGGTTATTTTTCTTTAGATCATGATTAGGTATATGGCCTAGACCTACTCCCCACAGGTTCCTTAGAATTGTAGAAAGATGAATATGCTTGGAAGTTACCAGGTTGCTTAAGACTTTAGCCATAGTTTTGCTTTCACAAAATGTGCCTACTTAAGGTAGACTCTAGAACATGGATTTTAAGAAGATGAGTAATAAGTTAGTTAAAACCCTAAAAAGATTTTTGAACTAGTCCTTTTACCTAAAAAAATATTCAGTGCTCCATTTAGAGCCTAGCATCTCAAAAGACCCCAAATATCTTAACTAAGAGACAAGATACCTATTGTGTTATCTTTTGAAGGTGAGCTTGTGTATTTTTCTTTTAGGGCATTTATCTTTAGCTTTAGTTAATGTGGTTATTGACATTTGGAAAGATGGAGTCTCTGTTGTCTTTGGACAAAGGAAATTTATGAACATTCAGGTATTTTCTGTTTGTGTTTGACAATAGTAGCCATTTATATCCTTAGTATAATCCTATATGTACAAGATTTGGTAACTATGATTGTGGCTATTCAGAGAAATATAAAGGTGAAGTCTTCTAACTGTTCAAGGAAGGAAAACAGGAAGCAGTTATTACTAATAGAGTTGGGGACTCATAAACCATAATGTGGCTCTTGTACGTTTGTGAACTTTGTTAAACAATGCACCCATAATAACAAAAGTGTTTGCTATTCTTCTTAAACTTTGACTTGACTTGGTATTAAGTGCTCTCTTGCCTACTAGTGCTAGGCAGCTGAGCCACTGCAGAAGTAGGATTGGTCTTAGGTTTATGTTGGTAGAATATTAGGTTGACTGACAAAGGCAAGCATCTCTGAACTCAGCCTAGGGTTTGTTAGGTGACATTGAGATAGCATCCCTAGAAAAGCTATTTTGTTTATAATCAGCATCATGAATTTAAGCTTTCTTCAAGTCTCTCTTCAGTTACTTAACTCAGTCATGTCTGGGTGTGTCAGCTTCAGGCTTGGCCATAGAAGATACTCTTATCTTCTGAATAATGCTCGAGCTCTTTGGTTTCTGGATAATATGCTTTAGTTTTTGTTAGATCATCCTCATTTTGAAGTGTCACATTGGCTATTATTTTGAGTTAATGGAATTCAAAATGAATCAAAGTTATTTAGTTCATTATGTAATTAAATCATTTAGTATGCATGAGAGGAAGGAGTGACAAAAGATTTTCTTTCCTTGAAGGAATTCTAATCAGGCTCATCTGTATGAATTCTTTTCTTTTCTTTTTCTTCTTCTTTTTTTTTTTTTTTTGGTGGTACTGGAGGGCTGAATCCAGGGTCTTGTAGACTTTGCAAATGTTCTACCACTAGGCTGGTTTTCAGTCAGTTACACATGCTGCTTCTGGCTTCAAACATGCAATCCTCCTGCCTCCACCTCCCAAGTCGATATGATTATAGGTGTGTTACACTAAGCCAGCCTCTGTGAGTTCTTTTTGACTAGGTCTCAATCCCTGGGCGTTTGTGTACATCTCTGTAGAGTCCAATTCCCATAAGAATCTTGTTATATCAGTTTAGCAAGAGAATCTCATTTCCCATATCACAGCACCCTGAAGGGAGTTGGTCCTCATTCTGTAGCACTTCACGGGGGTTATCTGACCACACTGGCCTGTCTTCAGGAAAAATCCTGTTTGGTCAGTTTAGCCAGAATCCCCACTTATCCCTGACATTTCATTTTAGGAATTTTCTATCCCTTGATTCTCACCCTGCTCCTTAGTACAAATTCCCACTTTTCCTTTTTGTATCTGGAACTGAGCCCAATTCTAAACTAAAGTTTCCTTTCCTCTATTGCAATAGTTTTTTTTTTTCTGAATAAAATCTGTTTTTATCACTTTAATTATTGTCCTGCTCTGTCTTGTTGTTGTTATTGTTGTTTGTTTGTTGACAGATCCATAGCTTCAGTTCCTGTTTGAACATCCAAGTGTCACCATTGGTTATGATTTTGAGCTTACTGAAATTCAAAGTACATCAAGTTCATTCATTTAATTCACTCACGAATGTATCTATAGTGTCTCAATTTAGTGGATCTGAAAGTTGAACCATGCCCTAATCTTACAATTAAAAGTATATTGTATACTTTCTTTCATAAATTCTGAGGTATATGAAGATGTTTTGGACATAGAATGTTATTTACATTCCATCCAAAGATACTCCCTTCCAAGAATAAGATAAATTACTTTCTTATTTTCAATAAGGCACCATTAGTATTAACCTATTGTGCATTTTCAGAAACCAAAAAAAGTATATTTTTGTAACATCAATACAAATGGCTTAAAATTCCATATTAATCAGGTTCTTTTTAGTATCTGAGTTATATTATGTTTCATTATATCACAGCACAACAGGGTAAACTTACTGCATAAACTGAAAATATAGGAATTATGTTCTATGTTCCACTAAAGCAATTCAATAACATTTGACTTGAGGGCTGGGTTTGAGAAATTTTATTGCTTATTTGGCTCCTCTTTTTCTCATTGTCTCTCTCATATCCCACCTTAAAGAAAGCAATAGAATTCATAAAACTAGTCTTTTTCCATGACATGTCAAGCATGGATTTCTTTTTCATTTTGAAAGTATTTCTAATTTATTAACTTACATTTTGAAGAGAAATTACTTTATTTGTATAGTAAATGCTGTGCATTCTTGAAAACAGCACTAAGGTTCATTCTTTCTCTGTATTACACCACAGAAATCTATCAGTAATTTAACAAAATGCTTACCAATCATAACTGGAATGGGAGCTTGTTTTACCACTGGACTCTTGAACTGATTTCAAATGCTAGTAAAAAATTTATAGCATTATTTTGTTAATTTACTACCCTTGCTAATCTTCTCTATGACAGGCATTTGAATTTGCTGTGATTAACATGCCAAACACACACTACAGGCTTGTACACCACACACAGATACCAGGTCTCCTTACTGCATCACAAAGTAACATTGCAAAACATTCTTTCTCTAACTGACCAGGCAAAGGGATGCCGTTTTCTCACCCAAACAGTTAAATACTGCATAGCTAATAAACTGGAACAACTTTTGCCCTACTGACATCTTAGAGGAAAGCAGTCATTTTTACTTCGTAAGCAAGTTGTCTATTTTTCTCTCTAGTGCATAATTTGGTAGGGAAAGTCAGGCATAGCTTTTTGGAAAAGGATTAAAGTTCTATAATGTGTTATATGGTTTTTGTTGTTGTTGTTTTTAAATGTGCCATGTTTTTAATGTTACCTCCTTAATTTTTTGAGTAGTTTTTCTGCCATTTAATTGTGCCTAGTAGTGGTAAGGAAGATTAAGGATCAGTAATTTCTTTAGCATGGAGGTTCTCCAGTTGTTTAAAACATATTTGGAGCAACATAAGAAAGTCAAGACAAAGGTACTAGGAACCAAGGAAGAGAAAGAATAATAGTAAAGGAAAAATGGAAAAATAGTATTGGAATTCCTCCACCAGTATTAACTTCTCTTGTTGAATCAAGTTTAAGATAAGTATTCAGGCCAAATTATTTATAAAATATCATAGTTTAAGAAGAGAGTTCCTGGAAAAAATTCTTGCTCAATCATTTCTTTCTTTACCAAATACACATGTGAATTTTTGCTTTAAGAGAAGAAACTTACATGTTTTCTAGTTTTGCTTTTATGTTGATTATTTAAAAGTTTATTGAAAACTTTGAGCTTGGATTCTCTCTAATTTATTTCTGGAATTAGATGTCAGACTTTGGGTTGATATCATGAACTCTAAGTACTCGTGGCCTGCAGCCATACCACTGTGGCATCTGATCCCTGCACATCTCAGAAGCTAAGCAGGGTCAGACCCGGTTAGTACTTGGATGGGAGACTGCCTGGGAACTCCAGGTGATGTAGGCTTGGGAGAAGGATCCGGGAACCCACTCCCAAAAAATAATCTGCCATTGAAAACCCTATGAGTGAGAAATAAGGAAGAGTGAGAAATGAGAGAGAGGGCAACCTCAAAGTAAACAGTCCAATTTTAATAGTTCGGGAAATATAATTATTTATAATTATTTATAATTAATAATAACAATAATACCAAAGAATGGTAATAATACAAATGGGCTAGAAAATTCATGTAATATTACAATATGACAATGGAAAAAGATAGAAAAAGTTTCGACCTTAAACATAATTGAGATCCAAGGATATATAGAAAAATATTCCCAGGGCCAGGCGTGGTGGTGCACGCCTGTAATCCCAGCGGCTCGGGAGGCAGAGGCGGGAGGATCTCAAGTTCGAGACCAGAGGCAGTCTGCGTAATTTAGCGAGACCCTGTCTCAAAAAGTAAAAAAAAAAA
>VMDO01017766.1:0-43976 GCA_007922755.1 Pedetes capensis
GCAGTCAAGAAATCCAAAGACGCATTGCTCTAGGAAAAGCTGTGGCAAAAGATCTCTTTAGAGTATTGAAAAGCAAAGATGTCATATTGAAGACGAAGGTGCGTCTGACTCATGCCATGGTATTTTCAGTGGCATCATATGGTTGTGAAAGCTGGACATTGAACAAGAGAGACAGAAAAAGAATTGATGCTTTTGAATTATGGTGCTGGAGATGTCTATTGAATATACCATGGACTGCCAAAAGAACCAACAGATCTGTCCTAGAAGAAGTGCAACCAGAGTGCTCCTTGGAAGCAAGAATGGCCAGACTGCGTCTTACATATTTTGGGCATGTAGTCAGGAGAGATCAATCCCTGGAGAAGGACATCATGTTTGGGAGAGTGGCAGGTCAATGCAAAAAAGGAAAACCCTCCACCAGATGGATTGACACAGTGTCTGCAACAATGGGCTTAAACATAAATAAGGTCATGTGCCTAGCACAGAATTGGCAGGTGTTTTGATCTGCTGTACATAGGGTCGCTGTGAGTCGGACTCAACTCAACGGCACCTAACAACAACAACAAGGTAGTTCTAGTTTTAGTTTTTCGAGGAACCTCCATACTGATTTCCATAGCGGCTTCACAAATCTGCATTCCCACCATCAGTGTAGTAGAGTTCCTTTCTCCCTGCATCCTCAACAGCATCTGTTGTTGTTTGTTTTGTTGATGGTAGCCATTTTGGCTGGGGTGCTATGGTATCTCAGTGTAGTCTTGATTTGCATTTACTTGGTGGCTAAGGATGATGAACATTTTTTCATATGATTATTGACCATTTGTATTTCTTCTTTTGTGAGGTCCTTGTTCAATTCTTTTGCCCATTTTTTGATTGAATACTTTGCTTTTTCTGGTGTTTAGTTTTTTGAGCTCTTTATATACTCTAGATATTAATCCTCTGTCTGATGTATTTGCCTGAAGGAAGAAGGAGGGACAAAGAAAGGGGAGACAGAAAGATGTCTTAAAGGAAAAAGATAGGAAATGAATGTTAGGAAGAAGGAAGGAAAGGAGCTAATGACAAAAAAATGATTGCACAATAAAGAAAAAGATACATAAACAGAATTAGGTAAACATAAGCAGAGTAGTGGGGCTGGGATTTAGCTCAGTTGGTAGAGCACTGCGCTGCAGTCTCTGAGGTCCCAAGTTCAATTCCCAGCACCGCCAAAATGGGAGAAGGACCTGGCAATCCACTCCCAAGGCAATCCCGAGACAGCCATTGAAAACCCTATGAGGGTCGCTATGAGTCAGATACGGACTCAAGGGCACCTAACAACAACAACAACAAAGCAGAGCAGTAAGTAGTAGTAAGCCTAAAAGATTTAAAGTATAGTAAATAGAAAAAGAGATCTACAGGCAGAAAAAGATGAAAATAAACTAAAAAAGGAAAAAGATAAAAATTACATTAGAAGAAAGGAAAATGAGGAAATGAAAGTTAACAACGAAAAGAGGGAAGGTAGAAAAAAAAGAGGAAGCAGACACCAACCAACTGCTTCCCTGCAGCTCCAATGTCTCTGGGAGCTGGGGCAGGAGGATCTTGAGTCCCAGACCAGAAGCAGCCTGTGTGATTCAATGTGATCCCATCTCCAAGCAAAAATAAGAAAAAGTCTGCGGGTACTATACCATGGCAAAATACTTAACCCACGCAAAGCCCTAGGTTCAATCCCCAGTACAGCAAGAAGAAAAAAAGAAAAGAAAAGAAGAGGAGGAAGAGGAGGGGGAAGAAGAAAAAAGTACTAAAGAGGCTTCTCTCTGTGTCCTCTAATATCGTAGTGTGTTAAGTGGAGGTGGTGGTCAGTTGAGGATGGAGTTTTTTTTTATCTGACTGCAATTCACAGTTGACAGACTCTATAGTTCTCCTCAGGAGATGGAGTGGTCTCCTTTCCCTGGGTGGTGGGGCTTATTTCTGAACAACTTTCCCACATTTTGTGCTCACTGAACCCCTCAGCATGTCAGCATCCTATTTCCCTCCTTGCTGCAACTGCCTGCTACAGCTGTGTAGCAGACTGGGGCAGTGACAGGTCCCCACCAGAATCTCCACTGGTGATAATTCTTTGTTTTCAGGTCCCCTGGCTACCTCAGTCTCACACAATAGATTCCCTCTCAAGATGTTGCTGGGTAACTGCCCTCCCAGACATGGAGGGTGGGAAAGAGAATCACTACGGCAATGTTGAACCCCCCAGCCAGGAAGAACCACACTCTCACTAAGTCCCTGGAAGAGTTCAATGGTTTCAAGGACTGTAGGCTTGTCCTGTGGGACTGCCAGTCTGCAGACCACGGCTGTCTGGCTTACCTCTTGGATGAGGGCTCTGTTTCCCTTCCCCTATGGGAAGCCACAGCTGGAGATGCATCCTGCTCAGTCCCTCTTTCTGCTCAGCCTCATTCTGCAACCTGGGACCATCTCACAATCTCCTCTGTGGTTTCTGTGCTTCTCCAGATCTTTCTTTGGAAGAGTCCATTCCCTCCTATTCTAACTCTTGTTTGCCATGTCACACAGAGTCTGTTTTTAATCTACGGTCTTAAACTGGAAGTACTCTATGTGTTTTTTATTTAGTTGTTCCACTTTGTCTTTGTCTGAAAAGAAGATTCAGTGATTTCATTCTGTAGTCCTTGGCTTCATTCATTCTGGGTCCCTAGTGAAGCAGAACATCATGGTGGTGAGAGTGTGTAAAGATGCTGCTTACCTCAAGGCAGACAAGAATTGTCTTCAAATTTTTTATGAACACATATACATATTTGAAACCTGACCATTAATTTTATAATTAAACCTTGATAAGTTTTTTCCTCTAATGACTCAGAGTTAAGCCATGGTTTTCATTAGTACTCATGCTAAATATATGCCTTAAAAATGTCAAGGAATACTCAAGCGAGGCAAAATTTTATTTCATATTTCACTGGAATATATTTAGATTATCAGCCAATTACAAACTTTGACGTATACCAAAATCAGTTTAATTCATCTGAATTTCTAGCAAAGCAGCTTTGATTTTGCTTTTTAGTAGATTTATTGAGGTATAATTATATAAAAATTCATTTGTTATAAGTATATATAATTCAGTGATTTTTGGTAAATTTACACACTTGGTAAAATTTACCACCATCCCATCCAGTTTTACTACATTTCCATCATGCTAGAAAGATCCCTTGTGCCCATTTGCTTCTACTCTCTGTTCTCACCTTGAACTCCTGACCACTACTAATCTATTTTGAGTCTCTATTGTTGGTGGTGTTAGATACCATAAAATTGAGTCCAACTAACAGTGACCCTGTGTACAACAGAGCCTACATCCACACCACTGTTGGTGTCCAGTCCTGTCAGATCTCTGAAGCTAAGCAAGGTTGGACCTGGTTAGTACTTGGGTGGGAGATCACCTAAGAACACCACGTGGTGTAGGCTTGGGAGAAGGACCCGGCAACCCACTCCCAAAAAAGTCAGCCATTAAAAACCCTATGAATAGCTGAGAAGCAGTAGTAATAGTGTTTTACCTGTTGTACATAAGGTTACTATGAGTCGGATACCAACTTGACAGCACCTAACAACAATAACGCACAACAGAACCAAACACTTCCTGGCTCTTCACTACACACAATCTTTTGTATTTAATGTTGCCACCGCTGTGTCAATTCATCTAGTTGTGGATTTTCCTTTTTTTTTTTTTTTTTTTTTTTTTTTTTTTTTTTTTTTTTTTTTTTGTACTTCACGGTTATACCCAGGGCCTGACATATACATTGCAAGTGATCTACCACTGGGCTGTACCTCCAGTCCATCTTTTATTTTTTATCTTGAGACAAGGTCTTGCTAAGTTACACAGGCTGATTCTGGCCTCGAACCTGCGATCCTTCTGCCTCCATCTCACAAGTCACTGGGATAACAAGCATGTGCCACTGCGACCGATAGTCACTCTCCCAAACATGATGTCCTTCTCTAGGGATTGGTCCCCCCTGACAACATGTCCAAAATATATAACACACAGTATAGTAATCCTTGCTTCCATGGAGTGCTCCGGTTGTACTTCTTCTAGGCTGTATCTGTTGGTTCTTTTGGCAGTCCATGGTATATTCAATGTTTGTCTCCAGCACCATAATTCAAAGGCGCCAATTCTTCTCTTGTGTCTGTTATTCATTGTCTACCTTTCACAAGCATATATGGCAACTGAAAATATGGCATGAGTTAGGCACACCTTCATCTTCAGTGTGACATCTTTACTTGTCAGCATTTTAAAGAGGTTTTTTGCAACAACTTTTCCTAATGCAATGTGTCTTTTGATCCCTTGGCTGCTGGGTGTTGATTGTACAACCAAGTAAATCTTTTTTCCGTTTATCATGGAATTGTTTACTGACCCATTTGTAAGGATTTTTCTTTTTCTTTTTCTTTTTCTTTTTTTGCAGTACTAGGGGTTGAACCCAGGGCCTCGCGCTTGCATGCTTTGCAAGTGCTGGACCACTGAACTGTACCCCCAACCCATTTTTTATTTTTTATTTTTTGTACTTTTTGAGACAGTGTCTCACTAAGTTACGCAGACTGCCTCTGGTCTCGAACTTGTAATCCTCCTGCCTCCACCTCCCGAGCCGCTGGGATTACAGGTGTGTGCCACCGCGCCGGGAGGATTTTTGTTTTCTTGATGTTGTTGTGTAATCCATGCTGATGGCTATGTTCTTTGATCTTCATCAGTAAATACTTCAAATCTTTTTCAGCAAGCAAAGTTGTGTCATCTGCATAAAGCAGGTTGATAATGAGTCTTCCTCCAATCCTAATGCCACATTCTTCTTCAGAAAGCCCAGATTCTCAGATTATTTATTCAACATAGAGACTGGAGAGATTCCCTGGCATGGCACATGCCTTTAATCCCAGCGACTTGGGAGGCAGAGGCAGAGAGATTGCAAGTTTGAGGTCAGAGGCAGCCTGCGTAATTCAGCAAGACCCTGTCTCAAAAATACAATATAAAAATTGGGCTGGACATATGGTTCCGTGGTTGAGTGCTTGCAAAAGCATGTGGGAGGCCCTGGGTTCAACTCCCCAGTATCTCAAGAAAAAAAAAAGAAAGATTGAAGAGATATGGTAGGGCTGGGGATATGGCCCAATGGTAAAAGCATCTGCAAAAGAGGTATGATGAAAGGATATAGTCCTGCTACATACCTTCCTTGACTTTAAATAAAGCAGTGTTTCATTATTCTTTTCAAACATCTGCCTCCTGTTCAACAGATTCCTCAGGAGTATAATTAAGTGTTCTGGTATTTCCATTCTTCACAATATTACCCATAATTCATTGTGATCCACATAGTCAAATGCCTTTGCGTAGTCAATAATACATAGACATCTTTTTGGTATTTTCTGCTTTTGGCCAACAGCCATCTGATATCAGCGATGATGTCCCTGGTTTGGTGTCCTTTTCTGAATCTGGCTTGATTTTATGGCAGTTCCCTGTCAATATACTGCTACAGTTGCTTTTGAATGATCTTTAGCAAAATTTTACTTTCATGTGATATTAATGATATTGTTCAGTAATTTCTGCATTCAGTTGGATCCCCTTTCTTGGGAATAGATACAAATATGGATCTCTTCCAGTCGGTCGTCCAGGTAGCTATTTTCCATATCTCTTGGCATAGACAAATGCTGCATCTGTTTGTTGAAACATCTCAATTTATATAGTGAAGTCTTGTGTTCTTTGTCAATGCCTTCAAGCCAGCTTCCACTTTTTCCTTCAGTACCACTAGATCTTGGTCATATGAAGCCTCTTGAAATGGTTGGTTATCCACCAATTCTTTTTTTTATAGTGACTTCATATTCCTTCCATCTTTTTTTGATATTTCCTATATCATAATGTTTCCCCTGTAGAATCATTGACTAGTACCATTTGAGACTTGAATTTTTTTTTCTCAATTATTTAAGCTTGAGAAAAACAGCCTGTTCTTTCCTTTTGGTTTTCTATCTCCAGCTCTTTGCACATGTCATTGCAATACTTGATTTTGTCTTCTCAAGCTGCCCTTTGAAATCTTCTTTAGTTCCTTAACTTCATCTTGTCTTCCTTTTGCTTTAGCTGCTCAGCATTCAAGGGCACACTTTTTGTCTTCTCAAGCTGCCCTTTGAAATCTTCTTTAGTTCCTTAACTTCATCTTGTCTTCCTTTTGCTTTAGCTGCTCAGCATTCAAGGGCACACTTGAGTAGCTTTTGACATGTAATTTGGTTTTGTCTTTTCTTCTTGTCTTTTTAATAACCTTTTGCTTTCCTGATGAATGATCTTTTGAGGTCAATCTACAACTTGTCTTCAATTATTAGTGTCTAACACATCAAATCTGTTCTTGAGGTGGTCTCTAAACTTAGGTGGGATATACTGTAGGTCATACTTTGGCTCTTGTACACTTCTCATTTTCTTCAGTTTCAGTTTGAACCTGCATATGAGCAGTTGATGGTCTGATCCATAATCAGCATCTGGTCTTCTTCTGACTTCTGATACTGAGCTTTCCCATCGTCTCTTTCCACAAATGTCTTCAATTTGGTTCCTGTATGTTCCATCTCATGAATTCCATGTGTATAGTCACTGTTTATGTTGGCGAAAAAATGTCTCTATATATTGGCCTTTTCTGTACATTTCATATGAGACATATAATATGTGGTCCTCTGCTTGTTTGTTTTTTCAGTACTGAGGATTGAACTTAGAGCCTTGTACATACTAAGCAAATGCTCCAAGTAAGGTATTTTTAATATATAATTTTATTGTGGGAATAATCAGTTTTTTAATATATTTTTTATCTAGGCTTTTCTCTGTATTGAATTTTCACATTGTCAATACCACTCAGAAATGGTAGTTTATCCTACAACAGCAAGTTCACTGAGCACTGTTGGTACTGGAATTTATCCTTGCTGTAATCAAAAAGTTCTTCGGTTTGATCCCACTCAGCTCACAAAGGTAAATTTTGAATATTGCTATTTTGTAGTTACGCAGGAGCACATGGCAGAGTAGAGCTCTTTACATCATGGTGGGCAGAAGCAGAAAACCTGACAGGAACTAAGGTCCAAGGTAAAACCTTCAAAGGCCCACCCCAGTAACCTACTTCTACCTGCTAAGTCCCACCTCCTAAAGGTTCCACAGCCTCTCAAAATTGTGTCACCTCTTAGGAGCTAGCATTCAAACATGAGCCTTGGGAAACATTTTATATTCAAACCATAACAGCAATACATCCCTAAGTAGGAAAAGGATAAAGAAAAGCAAGAAAGTAGTTACCAGAGAATTAGGATAGAAGTTATCTTTCAGGAGGAGGGGAAGATGTTATTTACGTTGAGGAACTCCTGGAATATTCTGTTCCTTAATGTGGGTAGTGATCATGTGTATATTCTTGGTTCTTTGTTAAGCTGTATATTTATGTTTCAGTCTCTTTAATGTATTTTACCCAAGAATTTATAAAATATGATAATTTGATTAAGCAAATAAGAATAAAAATAGTAATCTTTAAAGGAGTTCTGTAATGAATCCTCTCTAATTTAGTGTGTCTTACATGACAGGGCTGTAAAGTGAGGGACCACATGGTTGCTCTTCATGATCAAAATGAAGGTGGAGATTTGCTATCTTATCCAACTACTAGAATACTGGATGATCTGCACCACCACAAAGATGTGATTGTTGTGCCTTTTTCTAAAGATACAGTGAGGTGAGAGGAAAAAAATGTCAGTGCTATTTTTCAACTTTATTCAGTGGTTCCATTTCAGAATCCCATATTCCTCAGTGCTTCCCCACATCAGTAATGTCCATCTTCACATAGTTTTAATTGTTTCAGAAAGCTTAACTTATATTAGCTTACAGTAAGAGCCATGTCCTCCTCCCATTTTTGCGGTGCTGGGGATCAAACTTGGGACCTCAGAGACTGCAGAGCAGCACTCTACCAACTGAGCTAAATCCCGTTCACTGTGAGTTGGACACAACTCAATGGTACCTAACAACACAACAACAGTAAGAGCAAGCAGATACTTCTTTGGTAGACAAAATACATAAAAGTATTAGAGGTCCAAGGTGAGGAAAATCTAATAAAAAGAGTCCTTTGGGGTTAAAAAGGTTGAGATCCAGGATCTAGTTTTTGAAGGTTTTTGGCTTTTTCTCCACATTGCTTAACCCCTGCCCCTTGCCACTGTGCAGGGGATCAAACCCAGGGCCTCATGCATGCTAGGCAAGCCATCTACCACTACGCTACCTCCCCAGCCCCGAGCCCTTTTTAAATGCTTGAGTGATACAACTGGAAAAAAAAAAATTGATGGTTGCGGTCATTTTTCCATAAATTTGAACTCTTTAAATTCAGCAAAATCACTTCTATTGTTTTGCAGTTGCAATAAGATGTCAGGTTGGGGCTAGAGGACCCTTTAAAAGAGACTATTCTTGCTAGTCACTGTAGCACATGCTTGTAATCCTAGTTATTGTTGAGGCTGAGGCAGGAGGATCACATGTTGAAGGCCAGAGGCATCCTGAGCAATTAGCAAGACCCATTTCAAAAGTAAAAAATAAGAAAGGGGTTGGGGATGCAGCTTACTGGTAGACTACTTGCCTAGCATGAAGGAGGCCCTGAGTTCAACCTCTAGTACTTCAAAAAAACAAAGCAAAACAAAACAAAAACTAATCTTAGAGCAATACCAGTCATAGCAGCCCATTATCACCTACCACCTGGCAAGTATGATGCTTCTAGTACAGTGGTACCCCTCATGTGAGATGACTTTTATTAGAGGAATTACTAAACAAATTAAGAAATATAAATAATTAAGTAGCATCCTTATGCTCAAGAACTGTGTTTCTTTTTTGGCAGTGCTGGGTATCAAAGCCAGGGATTCATGCAGGAACTATATTTCTTTAGATTAGCTTATGAAACATTTGCAGTAAAAACATACTCTCATTTAAATTTTTAAGAAATTGAAGCCAGGTACAGTGGTGCATGCCTGTAATCCCAGTGACTCAGGAGGAGGATGCAGGAGCACTTCAGGTTAGAGGCCAGAGGCAACCTGAGTAATTTAATAAGACCTTGTTGCAAAATAAAAGTAAAAAATGGTCTGGAGGTGCAGCTTAGTAGTAGAGCACTTGCAAAAGCATGTGTGAGGCCCTGAGTTCACCTTCATCCCAGTACTGAAATAAAATAAAATAAAGACTTTGAATGCCTCTCCATAAAAATGTCTTTTTCTTCCAAGCGATCCTGGCATTGGCTCCTGTGATGAAAAAGGTCTAGAGTGTGATGTTTTACTGGAGCCAAATACACCATGGGGCCCCAAAACGGGGGAACTCAATGCTGTAAGTAGCTTGTTTGACTTATTCTTTATACAAAACAGTTGACATTTCATCCTTGACAGGAACCTGATCAGGTTAAATTAAAATTGAACTCATTACCTAATCATAACAAGGTATTCTGCTGAATGAATAAGACTATAAAAGTGATAGGATATATTCTTTTCCCTCAAAAAATTAATAACTAATGGATTTAAGTTTTAGAATAAAAATACAATGTGATCTTTGGGATTTCTCTTATGTATGAATAATGATTTGAGAAATGGATGTAGTATGAATGCATAGATATCCCTTCCTTGTTCTATAAAGATTTTTTGGTGTGAAATCTTAATCGTAATCAGGAATATGTTTAATTTTTTCAAAAATTTCAAAACGATTTGTTTTGTTTTCTTTTGTTTTTCTGAGACGTAGTCCTGCTGTATAGCCCAGGCTGGGCTTGAACTTGCAATCCTCCTGCCTCCACTTCCTGAGTGCTGGGATTATAGGCATGTGCCACTGTTCCTGGCTTAAAACTGAAATATTTTTAACGTGATTGGAAAGTTTTAATTCCCTTTGACTCCTTTTGATTCCTTTGGATTCCTTTTGATTTTGTTCCTAAGGACCAATCTGCCTTTGTGTTGGTTGAGGTAGAATTTACTCGAGGAAGTGAGAATCTCCACACAGCTATATAAATATTCAGTTATTAACATTTATTTATGAATTTTATATCAAACTGTATAATTATATGATTCCTTAATTTATAATAAAGTGAACATTAAGACATTATTGTGAAATAGTTCAATAAGTAACTAAAATTGTATTATCTCTACATGCGATATACTTTTCCTTTGGAAATGATATTGGAAAAATGTCAGATTTTTTTCTTTTTGTTTCTGCAGTGCTGGGGATAAAACCAAGGGCCTGGTGTATGCTAGGCTTTTGCGTTCTACCACTGAATTACATCCCCAACCCTTTTCCTTTTTTAAAATATCCATGTCCTCCTCTAGGCAGGAGATTTTTTTTTTTTTTTTTTTTTTTGGAGACAGGGTTTTGCTATTGCCCAGGCTGACCTCAAACTCAGGATCCTATGCAGGGGATTTTATTTTATTTTATTTTATTATTTTATTTTATTTTAGTAGTACTTGGGAATTGAACCCAGGGTCTCACACATACTTTGCAAGTGCTCTACCACTGAAATACACATTTATCCCATTTTTTTTATCTTGAGATAGAGTCTTGCTAAGTTATGCAGACTACCTCTGGCCTTGAGATCCTCCTGCCTCATCCTCCCAAATCGCTGGGGATTATAGGCGTGCCTCACTGTGCCCGGCTATGCAGGGGATTTTAAAGACTGGTATGTTGAGCTAATACATCAGTTTCAGCCTGACTTTTAAGTTGTTTTAATCTGGAAAGAAACCATCCTTGTAATTTTTTCAGTTCTTCCTATAATATCCATGTGAAAATAAGATGCTGCAATATGGGTAGATGCAGATTTATTAATCTCTTATTCCTCTTTCTTACAGTTTTTGTCACTGAAAAATTGGACTTTGCAATTGGTAAGCAAGCAATTATATTCATCTTTCATGCATCCTCTTGCTTTCTAAATTAAAGTTTAGTGTAATAGAATCTTACCAGTATCTTATTTTACAAATTTTAGTTAAATGTATATCTCCCTTTTCAGTTTCTCCAGTTTTACACTTACTAAAAATGACATTAGGTTGTTTAAAATAGACATACACTCCATTATCTGTGTGCATAAGCTATAGGTCTGGTTAAAGAACAATAAAAAAAATCTCATTATTTGTTTGTTTGATGAATTTAACCTATCTGCCAGTACTATGCTGGTTGTCATAAATATTCATAAGAATAGAATAGGAATTTGAGTTATTGATGACAGACAGTAGGACAAGTAGATACAAGAAATAAATGTAGATATGTTAAGTATAACAGGCCACATTTATACAGAGAATGCACACATGTGCTTGTGTATAAGACTACTTTAATATTGCCAATGATATTTTAATATTAATATCAAGGAATGTATGTTCAGGTGAGTGATGGAAGTATAATTCAACAAATAGTACCTGTTGTATGTCTGCCACTGTACAGGTTCTGTGAAGGAAATTAATAAAAAATATTTGGGTGCCATGCCACATGCCTGTAATCCCCATGACTCAGGAGGCTGAGGCTGAAGGATTGCAAGTTCAAGGCCACAGGCACCCTATGCAACTTTGTCAGACCCTGTCTCAAAATAAAAATTAAAAAATGGGAAGCCGGGCATGGTGGCGCATGCCTGTAATCACAGTGACTCGGGAGATGGAGGCAGGAGGATTGCAAATTTGAGACCAGAGGCAGTCTGCGTAATTTACCAAGACCCTCTCTCAAAAAGTGGGCTGGGCATGCAACTCAGTGGTACAGCATTTGAAAAGCATGCAAGCACAAGGCCTTTGGTTCAACCCCCAGTACCGCAAAAAAATAAAAACATTAAAAACATTAAAAAATTTAAAAATGGGGAGCTGAGGGTGCAGCTCAGTGGTAGAGCACTTGCCTAGCAAGGCCTTGGGTTCAACCCTCCAGTACTGCTCCAAAAAAATAAATTGATGTAATTTAATCCTGTCCCACATACAGAATTTCTTATGACCATATTCTAGGTGTTGTGCTAAGTAGGCAGCAGTTATTTTATCCGCTCTTATTAGACTCATCCAAAATCAATTTAGGTAAATATGTTTTAAAGAATTCATTAGAAGAAAAATTTTTTAAAGAATTCATTAGAGCTGTGGTAATATTACATTTGTAATAGATTATTTTTCAATTTAGAAACAACAGTCATTATTTTCAGAAGATGAAGAATATACCACTGGATCTGAGGTCACTGAAGATGAAGTTGGTGATGAGGAAGAAGTATCCAAGAAACAAAGTATGGGGTTCTAAATTAAAATCAAGTCTTACTGTTTATGAAGGGGTACATTAATGCAAGAGATGGGAAACTGGCTTTATATATCTACATGGGAGGTTACAACATTGGAAAAAAAGAAAAGAAATAAGGCTTCATTAAAATTCTCTAGGCTTGAGCTGGACACAGTGGCACACACCTGTAATCACAGTGGCTCAGGAGGCAGAGGCAAGAGGCTCACAAGTTCGAGACCACAGCCAGTCTGTGTAACTTAGTGAGACCCTGTCTCAAAAAGTAAAAAAATGGGCTGAGGGTGCAGCTCAGTGATCGAGCACTTGCAGAGCATGCAAACTCGAGGCCCTGGGTTCAACCTCCAGTACTGCAAGGAAAAAAAAAAAAAGATTCTCTAGCCTTGGCACTAATACAGAATACTCATAAAGTTATAAAATTAGTACAGTGTACTGAGAAATAATCCTCCAGATTTTCATTTCAGGTGTAATCTAATTTGTTACTCATGTTACATGAAATATGATCAGAAATGTGCACCTGAGATGATTTGGAGTGACACTCAAACTGTTAAATTATGTTCATCAAAGTATGATTTTTTTAAGAATTAAAAACATGATTATTATAACTATAAAATGAACTTGTGTCAAAATTGTCAACTCATTAGTTTTCAACTCATTAGTTTTAAAAAACTGTAGCTCAGCAGGGAAAATTAGTTCAAAGAACCTTTGAAGACCAAGGTACCTGTGTTGTTATGTTGTTAAGTGCCATCAAGTCGGTTTCTGACTCATTTCGACCCTGTATACAACAGATGAAACACTATTGTCAGTGCTTCTCTGCTATTCATAGGGTTTTCAATGGCAGATTGATTTTGGGGAGTGGGTTGCCGTGTCTTTCTCCCAAGCCTACAGTATCTGGTGTTCCCAGGTGGTCTCCCATCCAGGTACTAACCAGGCCTGACCATGCTTAGCTTGAGATATCTCACGGGTTCAGATGCCACAGTGGTATCTATAGGCATTTTAAAAAGTTACAAAAAAGATTGCAAGTGAGATACAAAACTGATTAATGTCTTACAAGGCAATAAACCCATTTTGTGCAAAATTTTTTCTTTTCTTTGTTAAAAAAAGGATTTTGCTCTATAATCCAGGCTGGCCTCAAACTCAAAGTCCACAGTCCTCTGCCTCAGCCTCTGAAGTGCTGGGATTACGGGTGTGTGCCACTGCACCCAGTCACTCCTGGCTTCAGGTTATCTTTTCTACAAGCCAGCAGTCATTTGGATTTCTATTAGATAAAAAGCTCTATAAGTTAGCATTTAACTCTACAGTGTCTAGGCTTCAATTAATAGTAAATAGTATGGGCTGGGATTTAGCTCATTTGGGAGAGCACTGCTCAGCAGTCTCTGAGGTCCTGAGTTCGATTCCCAGCACCGCAAAATGGGAGAAAGACGTGGCAACCCACTCCCAATGCAATCCCAAAACAGTCAGCCATTGAAAACCCTATGAGTGTCGCTATGAGTCGGACTCGACTCGATGGCACTTAACAACAACAACAAGTCTGGGCCAAGGTTGTAGCTCAGTGGTAGAGCATGCACTTAGCTTGGGTGAGACCCTGGGTTCTATCGCCAGCACCAAAAAAAAAGTAGATAGCAGAGTCAGACACGGGGACATTCCCTTAGAGAATTAAATAATTGTTGGGTGGGTCTGTTAAACAATCCTTCAGTATGACATTGAATAGACATAGTGTCTTTTCAAGTTGTAAATACATTTGTCTTAACATGTTGAATCCCTTAGTGAAACAAACAAGTCCTTTACTAATTATTTTTCAGTTCTAATTGGTCAAGGAGAAAGTGCTAATATTTTGTGTGTTTTCTTTAACAGCTTGATTGAGGTATAATTCACATGTAATAGAATTCACCCACTTTTAAGCATAGATACCTCTGAGTTTGGGCATACAGTTATGTAAATACTACCAAAATTAAGATCTAGCTCCTCACTCCAAAATGGCGCCTCATATCCCTTTATACTTAGTTCCCTTTGTCCCCTTCTGTGCTGAGGCAACCCCTAATCTGTCTATCGTCACTATAGTTTACCTTTTTTTAGCACTTTGTATGAATGGAATCCTGACTAGTCTTTTGTCTTTAGCTTCTTTCACTTAATAGGATGTTTTTGAGATTCATTCACATTGTTGTATATATCAGTGGTGTGTTCCTTTTTATTGTGGAGTAGTATTCTGTTTGTATGTCCTTTTTGTAACGTGTCTATTTAAAGCTCTTGCTCTGTTTTTATTGTTTGCCTTATTGCTGAGTTATAAGATTTTTAAAAATGTAATTTACATACAAGTCCTTTATCAGTAATATGTTTTCAAATATTTTCCCCCACTTGCTTTTAAATTTTCTTAATGATGTCTTTTGAACTTAATGATGTCTTTTGTGAACTCTGATTTTTTAGGTTTTCCTTTTATGTTTCATGCTTTCATAATTAAGAAATCTTTGCCTACTCCATGGTCACAAAGATTTTCTGCTGTGTTTTCTTCTTTCTTCCTGTTTTTTTCCCACACACACTGCAGGTAGTTCCAGTATCATTTGTTGAAAAGACTGTTCTTTCCCTGTTGGATTACCTTGGTACCTTTGTTAAAAATTAGTTGACTTTTTTATACTATTTCTGAACTTTGTTCTCTTCCATTGATTCTTGATTCTGTCTTTACATAGTAAATCAATACCACTACACTGTCTTAATTTTGGTAGTTTTAGTTAGTCTTGGAATCTGCTGGTGTGTTGTTGTTGTTGTTAGGTGCTGTCGAGTTGTGCCTGACTCATACCAGTCTTCTGAGGTAAATTCCACTTTATTTGACTTGCCTAATAAATTGTTAAGAATTTTTTGTGCCATTATCTACTAAACCCAATGAATCAGTTTCCTTTCTAAATAGATTGCACTTTTCATTTTCTTTATCTTGGAAGTTTTGGTTGAAAACTAGACATTGAAATTTTTCTTGAACTAGGAGCACTGGTATACACCTATAATCCCAGCAACTCAGGAGATGGAAACAGGAGGATTACAAGTTCAAGGCCAGAGGCAGCCTATAAAACCTAGCAAGACCCTGTCTCAAAAAGCAAAAAATGGGTTGAGAGTGCAGCTCAGTGGTAGAGCACTTGGAAAAGCATGTGTGAGGCCTTGGATTCAACTCCCCAGTACAGAAAAAAAGAAAAGAAAAGAAAAGAGTTTTTCTTAGACAACTCTGAAATCTATTTTATTTTTCTGAAGGTTGTTTTTGGTCTAGGAGGCAGTTAACTTGCAGATGAACAGTGCAGTCTGACTCTTCTGTGGTGTGCAGTGGGCAATGTCTTTGCACAGGTGTTTTGGCTACTGACTGCTGCTACTTTTGTTTTTGGATACTGGGGGTTGACCCCAGGGCCTTGCACCTGCATGCTCTGCAAGTGCTGGACCACTGAGCTGCACCCCCCACCCATTTTATTTACTTTTTGAGACAGGGTCTTGCTAAGTTACACAGACTGGCTGTGGTCTCCAACCTGCGATCCTCCTGTCTCCACCTCCTGAGCCACTGGGATTACAGACGTGCGCCACCATGCCCGGCACCTGACTGCTACTTCTTTAGCCTGCCCCCAGGAGTCACCTATCTTGTATGGTTTAGTGGGAGGCCAAACATCTGGACAGAGTTTACATTCAGATATTGGGGATTACTTGATTAGTAGTTCCCTTGCTTTATAGGTTCCCATATATTTTTAGTTGTCTTTCCAGATCAAGGTCTGTCCTCTGACACTTCAAGCCAGTAAGGCTTCTGCTGCCTGAAGCTTCAGGTATGTGCATTTTTCAGAAAGAATCCAAAGGCATAAGAAACTCCCTTATCTCAAGAACAGGTCTGTCTTGCAAGAATAGGCAGTCCACACTAGTTTCTTCCTGCCTTTTAGCTGGGCTTCTTAGGCTCTCTCATGTACTTGTATAGTTTAACACTCAGCTGAGAATTTGGGCAGAGTTGATACTCATATTTTATTTTTTTTATTTATTTATTTTTGTTTTTGGAGGGCAGGGGATTGAGACAGGGTTTCATTTTGTAGCCGTGGCTGGCCAGGAACTTGCTATGTAATCCACGCTGGCCTCAACCTTGAGGCAATCCTCCTGTCTCTGCTTGGAATTACAAGCATGTGTCACCATGCCTGATTTATACTCACATTTTAGATTTCAGGTCTTACATGACTTTCTTGCTCCCAAAATGTCTTCCTTTATATTTATAGCTTCTGTATTCCTTTGAACTCTGTCATCTTCTCACTGGAGCTCATGAGACTACAGTTTTCCTCTTTGAGCCAGGGAAGCTGGGAAGTGCCTTCAGGCAAGAATACCACAGATTCACAATTCTTATTTCATGTAGTTTTCAAGATAAATGCTTGCTTTTCTACTTTTTTTTTTTTTTTACAGTACTAGGGGTTGAACCCAGGTTCTTACGCATGCTAGGCAAGTGCTCTACCACTGAGCTACACCCCCAGCCCTTTTAAAAATACGTTTTTATTTTGAGACAGATCTCACTAACTTGTGCAGGCTGCCTCTAGCCTCAAATTTGCAATCCTCCTTCCTCCACCTCCAGAGTACCTGGGATTACAGGCATATGCCACCATGCTCGGCCTGTTTTCTGCCTGTCTTTGATTATTTACTAGTATCTTCAGGTGGATGCCGGGCACGGTGGTGCACACCTGTAATCCCAGTGGCTCAGGAGGTGGAGGCAGGAAGATCCCAAGTTTGAGACCAGAGGCAGCCTGTGTAATTTAGCAAGACCCTGTCTCAAAAAAGTAAAAATAAATGGGCTGGGGGTGCAGCTCAGTGGTCCAGCACTTCCCAAGCATGCAAGCGTGAGGCCCTGGATTCAACCCCCAGTACCGAAAAAAATAAACAAACAGCAAAAAAAAGATTGTTGTTTATGATATCTTTGTTCTGTTTTTATAACTTTTATTTGGAAGGAATTGTTTTCAGTCCCCTCACGTTGCCATTACCAGATGTCCTATCCTAAGTTTTAGCAACTTTCTAACATTTGATAATCTCCCAACTTAAAAGACATAGGGGATCAGGGCATACCATCAGGCACATAAATCTATCTAGATTATTAATTTTCCTTTTTCATTGTATTGTCTTAGAGGTTTTCCATTTAAGTAGTGAAAGGTTTTCCTTTTAAATGATGTGGTAAAACTTGTGAAGATGGTATACAAATAATTCTTATTTGGGAAACACTTCTCCAGCATATTATTCTTACCTTCATAGATTGTTGTTGGAGGAATTTGTCTTTCTCTTCCTTTTTTCTCTTGCTCTCCTTTTTCCACTTAACTCTCAACCAGAATAGATTCAGAATACTGATTCCAAAAATACCTTTGTCCAGAATATAACTTGTCCTAACTCTGCTTCTTTCTAAGACCATCCCTGTCTACCTCCTGCCTGAGTAAAATGCATTGTAAAGATATTACATGTGTATGAATTCTTCTCTCTCCCATTCTCAAGTTATATTTTTCTGGGTGATAATTTTTAAATAAAAAAATTAGAATTAGTTGATTCAGTGTCAAATTAGATTCAGAGAAATAATTATGGGGTTTTCCCCAAAGCTTTTCTGTATTTCTTTTAATTGAGATTTTGAATTCATTGCCCTACTTTTCCCCCAAGATTTCCACCTAATAGAAGAAATAAATGCAGTCTGGGCTACACAGCAAGAGTCTGTCTCAAAAAAACAGGAAAAAAATACAATTAAAATGAACCCCTGTAAAGCAACTTCAGTTTCATGTCTCTATATAGTTGTTTTTTGTTCAGAGGTAATTTGTTAGATTTTTTTAAAGTAATATTGTTGGTTTTAAAATATTTTTATTGTTTAGAGGTAGCAAGTACATTGGAGTGGTTATGGGACTTAAGCTTATAACATTGTCCTTCCATTATCAGGGAAAAAGGACAAGCCAAAGAAGTTCACTAAACAACCAAAAAAGCAAATGTCTTCACCCTGTGCTCAAAAGAAAGAGAAGGCATTGGAGAAGGTAACTGTAAATTATCTATTATTATTCTAAATTTCATAAGAAGAAATAAGGAACTATAGCCAGGAAAAACCCAAAATAGAAGAGTACTAGATAGCACAGTAGAATGCTAGCAATATGAAAGTGAATGACACTCTTTATAGACTGAGTTTAAATGTCTGTAATATATATTGACAATTAAAAAACTGGAAAAAAAAAGCCGGATGTGGAAAAAAAGCTTGTGGCTCACACCTGTAGTCCCAGTGACTTGGGAGGCAGAGGCAAGAGGATCGCAAGTTCGAGACCAGAGGCAGTCTGCATAATTTAGCAAGACCCTGTCTCAAAATAAAAAGTAAAAAAAAATGGGCTGGGGGTATAGCTCAGTGGTATAGCCCTTGCGAAACATGCAAGAGCAAGGCTCTGGCTTCAACCCTCTAGTGCCACAAAAAACAAAAAAGAAAGAAAGAAAAAAGAAAAACTGAAAAAAACAATGTAAAACAGTATAAAACAATGTATGTTGTGACATAGTGTGCCACCATTTGTGTAAAACAGATGGGAAAATATATAAGAATTTCCTTGTAACATCTCTGGAGAACTACATAAAGAAATTGACAAGAAAGGGAACTAAATGGGAAACAGAAGTGACAGGCTTTTTATTATATATGCTATTTTAACCTTTTGAATTTTTAATCAATATTATGTATTCAAAAATAAAAACTAAATAAGTAGACTTTGAAAATTATGTTTTGTGACCTTTGAAAATAGCTTTTATTTCCCTTGCCCTTGAAGGAAGGGATAAAAAAACAGGAGTAGTAGTACAGAAAGAGCTGCATTTGGCTGAAAGAGAAAACACGAGTTCCAACCAAGTGTAAAAGGCTGGTGCTGAGATGAGATTCATACAATTATGTCAGATGGGTTGTACATTCATCTTTGTGCTAAGTACCACAGGTAGAAAAATGGGTTAATTCTAAAAGATTGCATGAGCTTAGGTCTCCTATGTCAACACAGAGCTAGGTTCAAATTCTAGGTCTGTATCTCTTTAGAGAAGTTTCTTCTCTGAAGCTGTTTTATTATGGAGATCATGATAGCGCTTGTCTCACATGGTTGCTGCAAGGTTTAAATGAAACAGCACTTACACATGCACTTGGTACGGTGTCTTTTTGGGGGGGCAGAGGGACACAGTCTCTCTGTGTAGCCCCAGGCTGGCCTTGAACTCACATTTCTCCTGCCTTAGCCTCATGGGTACTGAGATTATAGGCATGTGCCACCACACCCAGCGGCATAGTGTCTTGTACTCAATAAGTGTAAAACTCTTTTTTTATACAATTAACTATAACACTAATCAGTAAATATGTTCTAATTGGGCCTTAATGTTGTCTACTTTTTTTTAGTCCACTTCCAGAGATGTGTCTCCTTTCATGTGAGTATCGTTCCCAAATCCAATTTGATGTCCACTCTCAAAGCAGCACCAATACTGATTTTTGTTCAATTTTTTCAATAGTGTGAGTATGCAAAAGAATAAGTGGGATGCCACAAGATCCTTAAGATTCAACCAAGATGCACAAAGAGAAGATGGTAAATTTTATTATTTGGGTAATGTATAAATTGGGTATAAATAGCAATAAGAGTGTCTTCCATTATATAAAGCATGTTGAATAGTTTTAAAGGTTCCATCTGGAATAAGGACCAAAATTGGCATATTCTCTTAGACACCAACCAGAGTTCCATTACTATACAATCCAGTGGATAATAATATATTATGTATATATCTGTGTTTTTCAAATATCTCAGACTGACTTTTGCCTACAATTTTTACTGTAAAAATGACTAAATATGTTTTAGGCTAGATCTTAGTCTATTTTCTGTTGCTATAATAAAGTACCTAAGGCTAGGTTCCTTATACAGAAAAGTGCATTTAGCTCACAGCTCTTGAGGTCCCAACAGCATGGTACCCATGTCTGCTTGGCTCCAGTAAGAACCTTATGGCTACATCACATCATGGCAAATGCTATCATTGTGGGACCATGTGTAAGAGGGAGAGATGACATGGCAAGACAGGAAGCCAGATAGATTTATGGGGCAAGCTTGGTCCTTTTATAACAGTTTGCTCTTGGAGGAAGTAAGCAGCATCCCACAAGAACTACATTAATCTCTTTCAGGGATGTTCCCCTCAGTGACCTAACTACCGTCTACCAGGCCCTGGCTTTTAAAAGTTCTGTGTTTTCTCTACATTGCCACACTGGGGACCAAGTTTCTAGCACATGCACTTGGAGTGCATGTGCTGGAGTGAGTGGAGAACACACTCAAAGATTATACTAACCATGAGCTGGTTTACGGCAACCTAAAAGTCAGCTCAGTTGGTAGAGTGCTTCTCTGCACTCTTGGAGGGCCTAGGTTTGATCCTCAACACCATACAAAATGGGAGGACTTGACAGTCCACTCCCAGAACAATCCGGCATTGAAAACCCTGTTATTAGCCGAGAAGCACTGACATAGTGCCGGGCATGGCACAGTGTCAGGAATGTTTCATTCTGTTGTACACAGGGGTTGGTATGAGTTGGACATGACTCAGTGGCACCTGACAAGAACAACAAAAAGGCAGCACAATTATCTACATACCATCATTTTCGCCATCTGCTGCATTAACTCCTTCACAGATACATAGAAATAGGTACCTGAAAAATAATAGCAAAAGATACTTTCATAAACCTTTGTTGATTAGTCTCCTTTAAAAAATAAAAGTTACAAACCATCCTCATGAAAAGTAATGTTGACTATTCCTTACCTTCAGATCAGCGGCGGATGTCTGAAATTACAGGACACCTAATAAAAATGAGATTGGGTGATCTGGACCGGGTCAAGTCAAAGGAAGCAAAAGAAGTAAGAATTGTTTACTGGTGTACTAAACTTATGTAAGGTGTTTCTCCCTAGCTTTATTTCCAGCATGAATAATATAAAGATATTTTAAGCAGAATTTTTAAAAAGCAGATATTTTTATCCTAGTCCAGTTAGTCAGAATTCATATAAAAGTTTTCTACCACTTCTTATCCATGGTCCTTTATATCACACATAATAAAGTAAATTATCACTGAAGGATAATATCATACCAAAAGTAAATTAATTGTGTATTGTTGACCAAATACTGACTATCTAGGGGGTAACTTTGTGAAAGTGCTGATGTTGGTCAACCTTGCATTCGCTGCATAGATGTTATCTCCAAGATAAGATGTTCTCTTGCTGAAAATGATGCCTAGAAATTCCTGTATTTTTACTAGAATTACTATTAGTCATAACATTATGTATTATCATTAGTATTTGTATTATGTATGCACCATAACTATTGCCCTATTGCTGTTATCTAAATTTTTACTTCCCTGCTTGAGATGATGCTTAGAGGTAAGAGCACATGCTTAGCATGCATAAGGCCCTGGGTTCAGTCACCAGCACCAAAAATAAAATGAATGAAGTACAATGGAACAGACTAGAATAAAAAAAATTTTTCTTTCCTATAAAACTTACAAGAAAGCAAAGGAATAAATCTTTGTGACCTTTCAGTTTAGCAAAAATTTCTTAGCTACAACACTAAAAAGCATGATCCATAAAAGGAAAAATACACAAATGAGATTTCATCAAAATTTTAAAGTTCTTTTAGAAAAACACTATTCAGAAAATGAAAAGACAAGCCATGTACTATGAGAAAATATGGGTAGAACACTAAAAGATTTGTATCCAGAACATGTAAAGAACTCTCAAAACTCTAATTATTGTTGTTAGGTACCATCAAGTCAGGTCTGACTCATAGCGATCCTATGTACAACAGAACAAAATACTTCCCGACACTGTGCCATGCCCTGAACTGTTGTCAATGCTTCTTTTCAATGGCTGCTTGTTTTGGGAGTGGGTTGCCACCATGCCCTTCTCCCAGCCTACAGCACCCAGCATTCACAGAAGGTCTCCTATCCAAGGACTAACCAGGACCAACCCTGCTTAGTTTCTGAGGTCTGATGGGATTGGACACACAGTGGTACTACTGCAGGCCAATAATAAAATAACCAAATAAAAATAGGCAAAAGATTAACCAAACACCTTGAAAGAAGGGATTCAGATGGTAAGTAAACACAAAAAATGCAGCATCATTAGTCATTAGGGAAATGTAAATTAAAACTTCAGTGAGATACCACTACTAAGATGTCTGAAATTTTAAAAAAGTGCTGGTGAGGATGTGGAGTAACTGGAACTTTCATACACAGCTTGCAGGAATGCAAAAGAGAACAGGCAATTTGGAAGATAGTTTAGCAGTTTCTTATAAACACTCACTATACAAGCGACATGTTTATAGTGGTTCTATTCATAATTGCCCAAAACTAGAAACACCCTAAATGATGGCCTTTATCTGGCAAATATGACAAGAGAAAATTTCTGAGAGGCCCTGAATTAAAAACGGCTGGAAAATGGAGAGGAAAAGAATTACAGGAAGTTAATTGGTAAACAAATGCAAGAATGTGTATTGAAAGCTTGATTAGACCCCAGCTTACTGAACATCAGGTCCCACTGCACTCTACCAAAGAATTTTCTTGACTGTTAATCTCAGCCAATCCTGAAGCATCAAGCATTTCTATGTAACGGACTGTCCACCTATCCCAAAGCTACCCCCCACACTCCATCACGTCCTGCCATGATTACTTATACTTTTATCAGTAATTAATGTAAATTTGTTACAAACAACTTATGACTTAACTCTCCAAATCTCTTTATAGGAATACAGTACTTCTAGTCTCCAGGTTCAGTTGGGCATAGTTCCACCTGCTCTGTAGCCAGTAGAAAAACTGCATCCAAGGACCTACTGTTTGTTTTTCCTATCTCTAGTTTCTTTCTCTCTCTCGCTCATGTACTCGCACATGGTCAAGTTCTTTTTCTCTCCTTCCCTCTCTCCCCTGCTCCCTTCTTTTCTTTCCTTTCTTTCCTCTCTCACTGTGTAGTACTACATGGCCTGTAACTTGCTATATACGATAGACTAGCCTTGAACTTGCAGACCCTCCTGCCTCTGCCTTACAAGTGCTAGAATTATAGGCATGTGCCACCACACCCAGTTTTTTTCTGTATCTAATTTCTGTCATGGCTCAATAAACCCTTTTATTTCAGAGAATTCTCAATCTCAAGACTTTTTGGCTTAACAAATGGATAAACTATACATACTAAAAAAGAATAAACTGTGGTGATGCATGACTGTAATTCCAGCCATGCATAAGGCAGATGTAGGATCGCAAGTTCCAGGGCAGAAGCAGCCTGCATAACTTAGCAAGACCTAACTCAAAATGAAAAATAAAAAATGTACTGGGGGTGTAGCTCAGTTGTAGAGCACTTGCAAAATATGTGGAAAGCCCTGGGTTCAACCCTCCAGTATTACAAAAAAAAAAAAAAAAAGAAGAAACTCTTAATATATGCAACATGGATAAATCTCCTATACATTATGCTAGGAACCCAGAATCAAAATGGTACATACTGTATGATTTTATATGTATCATATCATAATATTCTTATCATATATAGAGGGTACCAAAAATATATATGCATTTTAAGAAAGGAAAAAATTGTGTTAAAATTATAATATTCAGCATATACCAATAACAAAAGATAAGTACACATCACGTTTAACTTCCACAATTACAAGATGTGCTCAAAGTGGTTACCATAGCAGAAGAAACAGGACTTGTTGCTGTGCGAGGCCTCCCAGATCTTCCCTTTTGCACATCACACACAGTACCATGCGTCTCAAACTTATCTCAAATATGTGCAGTTGTTAGGCATGTTAGAGGTTCTACTGCACACCCATACTTCCATTGTGATTTTTCCACAGTATTCTTGTACCATTTCAAAATGATCTTGTACTCCTCCAGTGACAACCATGCTACCATTTTCTTGGTCCTACTGGTGTCTTGGTGTTACACTAGCATTCATTTGACTAATGCCATCTTTTGAGCAAATGTCATATTACACATTGCTGTGATAATTCAATTCAACCTGGAAAAGTAACATATAGATAACATCTCTTAAAATATGTATACATTTTGGCACCCCCAGTAGATAGATAGATAGATAGATAGATAGATAGATAGATAGATAGATAGAGATACAGATATAAAATGTTTTTGAAAATGCAAAGCTAAGCCAGGCACAGTGGCACATGCCTGTAATCCCAGCCACTCAGGAGGCATAGGCAGGAGGATCACAAGTTCGAGACCAGAGGCAGTGTGCATAATTTAGCAAGACTGTCTCAAAAAGTAAAAAAATGGTCTGGGGGTGCAACTCAGTGGAACTTGCAAAATGTGAGGCCCTGGGTTCAACCCCCAGTACTGAAAAAAAAAAAAAAGAAAGAAAGAAAAAGAAAATGCAAAGCTATAGGGACAGAAAAGAGATCAGTGGTTTTCAGGAATTGGTACTGATAAATTGACTTAAAAGGAATAGAGGATGTTTTCTTGGATGTGATAGAACTGTTGTATGTCTTCATTGTGGCAGTGTTTACACAACTATAAGCATTTATCAAGATCTGTACACTAAAATGGTAGACTTTACTGAATATAAATTATACCTCAAAAAGCGTGAATTTTAAAGATCAAAAATAAAATTACTTTCTAAATTTAAGAGTATGCCACACAAATAACACAGAGCTTCTCTTGATTCCTTGAAGATAACTTAATTTTGCTTCTTTATTTTATAGTTTGCAGGAGGTATTTATTCCAGGCTTGAAGCACAAATCAAAGCCTCGGTCCCAGTCAGTGCACGGCAAAGCAACTCAGAGAAAAACACAAGGTAAACCAGCAAGAAGTAATTCAGGATGCCACTGGCTTTGAAGGGTAAATTATATGAACACTTGTTCTTGTTAGTTGCCGTGGAGTCATACCTGACTCATAGCAACCCTCCTAGGGTTTTTAATGGCTGACTGTTTCAGGATTGCTTTGGGAGTGGATTGCCATGTCCTCCCTTTTTTGCGGTGCTGAGGAGAGACCCAGGGCCTCAGAGTGCAGAGCAGCACTCTACCAACTGAGCTAAACCCCAGCATATGAACACTAGAAGCACATGATTTATGTTTGGTTTCATTTCAAGAACTAGATCATCAAGGCATTTGCCAGAACTGAATCTTAATTTAAAAATTAAGATTTTAAAAGGTCATGAGCATAAGATTTCATGAAAGTATATGGTTTAGGTTTTGTTGTTTAGTTTGTTTTTTACATTTTCTGCTTATTGGGCCAGCTCTGTTCTGAGTCAACTGCTGATAAAAATGAAAGCTCCAGTGGTTGGGGATACAGCTCAGTGCTAAAGCTCTTACTTAGCACACTAGAGCTATATCACACTTTGATCCCCAGGACCAAAAATAATGACAGTGATGATGAAACTACAATGCAACCTTGAACTAGCAAAATTGTTATACTATTTGTAGATTATATCTTACTACTTTATATAAGTCACTGAAGTCTTTCCTGTTCTTTATTAATTTTTTTCTCTGAATATAACTGGTAGGTCTTGTGTCATTTTACATCACAATTTTCTGTTAGAGACTAACAATTACTGAGATTTGAACTTTAATATTATAGATCCTAATGCCTTATCTGTAATTCTAAAATCTGGAAAGTTCAGAAAGCCAAAAGTTTTTTCATAACTTTGTGGTAATTCAAACTGGAATTATGCTGCTGGGATATTTTTAGTTTTAATTTTTCTTACTTAATGTAAATTCATTTGTTGTAACCTGAGATCAGAAACACACCACAAGGAGCAAAAAGCCAATTAAGAGGGAGTCTTTATTGAACCATCAGCCATGGAGGACTATTGTCTCTCCAAGACCCGTGGCCCTGAGGGACCGTTATTGGGGGCTTATAAAGGCAAATTTTAGCAAGCTTACAATCTCCAAATGTTGTAAGATTTGTACACGATTTCCATATGTTGTAAGATTTGAACACAATTTCCAAGTTCCTTGTATGATTTGTATCATGAGAATAGAAACAAAAAAATAAGCAGTTCTGTGGTAGACAATCACTCAGATGATAGTTCTATTTTGCAAGCAGTGTGATACAGAAGCAGAATTGGTGGCTAACAGGTCATCATTCAGTGGTTAAGAATTAACAATTTAATTAGGTAGCCAGTAAAATCAAACAATTAGAATTCTTCCAGCTTGTAGTTTCTCAAAGGGGGGCTTACCTAAGATGGTGATGGTCCTGTCAACTCAGTGGCCTCTTTACAATTAATATGTTTGATTATTGGACACTGGATCCACATAATACAATGTACAGACCACATTTATCAAAAATTTTAAAAATCTGACTTTCAACTGGGCATGGTGGTGTGTACCTGTCATCCCAGCAGTTTGGGAGCCAAAGTGAGGAGGACCATGAGTTTGAGGCCAGAGGCAGCTTGTACAATGTAGCAAGACTCAACTCAAAATAAGGAAAATTAAAAATGGTCTGGGTTTGTAGCCCAGTAGTAGAGCACTTGCAAAGTGCTGGGTTCAACACCCAAGTACTACAAAAATGAAAAAAAAAAAAATCTGACTTTCAAAAAATTTCTCATTCCAAGGGTTTTAGAAATTGGTTTACGGAGGTACATGAAGTTTCACTAAACTTTGATATTGTCAAGCAGACAATCTAAAGCAGCAACATCTTCCTATTCTAGAAGCAAGTCTGACCTTCTTTTCTGTTTTAAAAAACCTAGGTCTAAAAGTCGTTTTGGTCAAGGGCGTCCTGCATAAAGCACTTAAAATATACCACAACAGAAGGCATACTCCTGGACATCTGAAATCGCTCACTTGAAGATCTTCAGAACAGTGACTTCCAGATGTTTTTGTACTGAGTATTCTTGCAAGCCACACAAATCACAATGCTAAAGAAAAATATCATTAGGTTTTATGAAAATCTAATTGTAAATATGACCCTTCTTATTTAATTTTTTTTAGTATGATTCTTTTCTATGTAGTAATTATTTACTCATTTTACATTGTTAAGATTCCTAATATTTGTTATCCTTTATTTATTTGAAAGAGAAGAGACCTGCATTGTTAAGTGACTAGTTTTTTAAGACCATAAAAATTAGGGGAACAAAACTGGTAGTGTTACTGTGCAGGTGCACTGAGCATAGTATGTCTTTTGGGCTGTATATCTTAGGAATACCATTGCGAACTGTAGTTTGTGTGGTGACATTTCCAGTGATGCTAATTTTAAGTTTGCATGACTACTAAGTAGTGACATATTTCAAGACTGCATTAAATGAAGTTTTAGGGTGAGGATTTCAGTACTGTGTTGGGCAGAAGAGTTAAATTTTTTCAGCATTATTCCATGGAAAGTACACTGTTAATCCAGCTTTTATTTCTTTAAGTTTTTGATGCTTATCTGTTGATATCTGAGCTGGAATTACTGATCATTACCTCTTTCTTCTATGAAGCTAGTGCCATTCTGAATTTGTTAAGATAACCATTGATAGTTTTAAGATAGTGAATCATTTCAGTTGTGTGAGACACTGAACAATTCTCAGTGTCCTAAGACCCACTTATATTTCTATAGCTGTCCAAATAGCCCCTTAAAATAGTTATGACTGCTAGTTACCTTAGAGATGTCTGAAAATTTCCCAGATACATTAGATGTTTGAAAATCGCGTATATACAAAAAAGTCAAAATAAAATTCTATTTTATAGATCATGTTTTAATTTTTCTAACCAGGCAGAAAGAGTGCTCAGGGAAAATTTGTTCCAAACCATAGCAAGTAATAAATTATGTGTTTGGAAATTACTTATATGTAAAACTTTGAAAAACTGTAAGATGCACTGTTGCTCTTTTTTAGTCTTCATTTGCCTTGTGGATGAAATGTCTTCAAATTTTCAGAGAGCAGAATTTGCGACAGAACAGCAATTTCTTTTGAAATGTTCTGGTGTTACACTCAGTTTACACATATAAAAATCATTATTTCGATGAATGTTTCAGTTACTGTATGAAGCAAGTTGTTATTTGATTTCATAAGGTTTTGAAATTGTTTGGAAATTTTGTTCCAGTATATGTTTGTTTTGGTTGTTTGAAACTTTGGAATTAGATTACACTGTATTTTTTTTTTAATGTTTTGTAGTACATTATATTTAAGTCCTATTAAATATCAGACTCATCAGTTATTATATTCTCTGATGAAAGGATTTGGATTTGTACATGTAAACAGTGTTTTGATGGTTACAATTAGAAGAGGAAAATATGTCTTTTGATTTTTAATTGATTGTGAAAATGCATATTGCCCCAGGGGGACTATACCACTGAATTGATTTTTACAAACCAGAATTTATCAGAATTTGATTCTCTTCAGAATGTGTTTTCTATTATGTTAATGTCTGTTCTTAATACATGGCACATGTACCACCAAAATTTTACTCAAACTTAATAGCATTTCTTTTGCCATATACTTTGAGGTTTCACCTTACATTAATTCTGAATTCACATTTCTTTAATTGAAATAAATGTTAATAACAAATTTGTTGGGAAAGTCCCTTGATCTGAATCATTCCATCTTCTCAGAAGAAGTCTGCATTGCTCTAGATTCTACAGATTCTCATGGAAAATTAGCTGTCACAAGGTAAAATTTTTAAATTTTAAGGTTATTTTAACTAGGTGGTGTGGCAAGATGCCTGTAATCCCGCCACTCACCTGTAATCCCAGCCTTTGAAATGCTGAGGCTGGAGTATCTGGAGTTCAAAGCCTCACACACACTTAGCAAGTGCTCTACCACTGGGCTGCATCTCCAGTCCATTTTTTATTTTTTATTTTGAGTCAGGGTCTTGGTAAGTTACAAAGCTACCTCTGGCCTCAAACTTGCAGCCTTCCTGCCTTTAGTTCCTGAGTCACTGGGATTACAGGCATGTGCCACCACACCTGGCTGAAAAGATTATTTTAAAGGAAGTTATCCTAGTAAAGATTCAACAAAACATTTAAGGTATAAAATACTACAGAGGGGCTGGTGGTATAGCTCAGTGGTAGAGTGCTTGCCTAGCATGCAGAGGACCCTGGGAGTGAAAATATCACAGAAAAGATGATCTGGCAACACACAATGATGATCTGATTGCACACAATAACATTATTTTGTTTGTTATTTTCCTTCTTCAGAATCCTCAGCCAGGTATTGTGAGGTGTGCTAATTGCTTTGGAAGCTGAGTCTGAAACTCTTTTTTTTTTCCCCCGGTACTGGAGGTTGAACCCAGGGCCGCTGTGCAAGTGCTGGACCACTGAGCTGCACCCTCCGCCCATTGCGCAGACTGCCTCTGGTCTCAAATTTGCGAACCTCCTGCCTCCAGCCGCTGGGATTACAGGCGTTTGCCACAGTGCCCAGCGAGTCTGAAACTCTTGTCATGCTTATGTGCTGATGGTGAATTTTAATATACATAAAAATGCCTTTTGCCTCCACTATGGGGGGAATAATTCTTCAGCCTGCCTCCAAGTATTATTGAGCAATTTCTACATACCTCTCAGAGAAAGACACTTGGATACCTAGCCAATCCAATTCTACTAGTCTAACTCTCCCACTCTTCTTGAAAGCTGACCTACTGGGGAAGTTAATACAGGTATAATACTGTTCTCATCCTTGTAGGATCTTTGGGGAGATTAAGTGAGTTAGTAGATCTAAATAATTAGCACAGTACTTTCTGGCTTATGGTAAACCAGCTAATAATAATAATAATAATAATAATAATAATAATAAATGTCAGCTGTTATTGTTGATTGTTGTGTTAATATTTGGAAGGTAGCCTAAAATTCTTTAAGGTGAAAGGTTGATATTGCTCTTCCTATTAACTTCAGTTGTTAAGATTGGGGGTGGGTGTATGAACAAAGGTTTCTTGATTGGCCATTCTATAGTCAGAACCTTCCCCTAGGCTCATCTGTGTGCACTTCTTCATAAAGTTCAATTTTAGCTAAGAAGCAGGCTAAGTCAGTTTGGCAAGAAGCCCTGCCCTATATCTGATTAACCTCCATATCTGACCAGGATCCTCATCCTTTAGGTGATGTCTGATTACCTGGCCTGTCTTCAGCAAGACTTTTCAGGTCAGTTTAGCCAGAATCCTCTTTTCCCTTAATGTTTCCTTTTACTAATTTTCTATCCACTGACCACACTTGCAAGACACACACAGCCTGCTCTCTGGCTATAAATTACCACTTGTCCATGCTATATTCAGAGTTGAACCCAATCTTTCTCCTTCACAGTAAAACACAGCACTGAACCCATTACCTATCATGATGGTCCTGAGAAATGTCCTTCTTACAGAACTTTAATATTATCATTGAGTAATTTTTTTCTTTAACATTATGTATGTGTTTAGTACAAGAAAGGTGGTACCTATTACTTTGGTGGCTGCTATGGCATCATTTGGAACTACTTTTTTTTATCTTATTAAATATTTTGCCTTACTTAGGCAGAGTAAACAGCATTTGTAAAACAAATTAGAGAATATTAATTTTTCTTGATATGTGGTGGTGACCTGTGCCATTTTCAAAGAGGCTTACTGAAGGAAAGTAAGTAAGGGCTACACGGTCTTTTCTTTTCCTTTTTTTTTTTTTTTTTTTTTTTTGGTACTTACCAAGTGTTCCACCACTAGGGTGCACCACTGGCCCGACTTTTATTTTTTTATTTTGAGTCAGGGTGTTGCAAAATTTTGCAGGCTGCCTCTGATTTTGTAATCCTGCCTCCAGCTCCTGAATTGCTGGGATTGCAGGTGTGCACCACCATACCTGTCTAAAGCATAGTTTTATGCAGCTGTCTTTCCAAGATGCATCTTTCCCCCTGAGAAAATACAACTGGCTTTTGACTCTCACTGTATGTAACAAATACAGCCAGTTCTTAACAAACTAAAGGTGTGATGGTCCTGTTAGGTGCCATTAGTTGAATGTGTGTCTATGATGACTCTTTATATGCCTTATTTTCTTTAGCCTCACTATAAACCCTCCAAATAAAGTACTACCCCATCTTACAGGTAGAGAAGAAAATCCAGAGAAGTGTAGTAAACTGCACACTGGAGTTGGAATTGGCCTGTGGGCACATGCCAACAGCTTGTTGAAACAATTTACTGTTGGGTTGCTGGAAGCACTCTCTCTTAGAGTGCCTGCCTCCCATCTTAAAGGCAGCAGCTTCAGGCTGCAAGTAAGTGACCCCAGTTCAGTAGTTCCAGACTTGTTTATTCAAAGGCCTACTTAAAGCCAGGCGTGGTGGCGCATGCCTGTAATCCCAGTGGCTAGGGAGGTGGAGGTGGGAGGATTGCAGGTTGGAGACCACAGACAGTCTGCGTAATTTCACGAGACCATGTCTCAAAAAAGTAAAAAAAAATGGGCTGAGGGTACAGCTCAGTGGTCCAGCACTTGCAAAGCATGCAGGCACCAGGGCCTGGGTTCAACCCCCAGTACTGGAAAAAAAAAAAAAAAAAAAAGGCCTACTTAACATTTGTACTTGGAATACTAGAAGACACCTCCAATTTAATATGATCAAAACAGAATTTTTGATGTATCACCCCACCACACCCACAACTCCCTCCTCATTCAAACCTGTCCTTCCCCAGTTCAGTAAATGGCACTGCTGTTCACCCAGACACACAAGACAAATATCAAGAAGTTAATCCTTATAATCCCAGCACTCAAGAGTCTGAAGAAGAATTATGAGTTTGAGGCCAGCCTGGGCTACATAATCTCAAAAAAAATAATTTTTTTCCTCTTTCCTTCACTCACCACATCCATCCATTTCATTAGCAAGTCTCATACACACCCCACATCTATTCACTTCTCTCCATCTCTGTTATCAGCACTCCCAATCATTAACAGTTTTTACACTGAGTGCTACCAAAGCCTCCTAACTAATTCCCTGGTTTCCGCTCCAGTTGCTTTGTAATGCACAAAGCAACTGTGTTTTTGTTGTTAGGTGCCCTCGAGTTGGTATCCGACTCATAGCAACCCTGTGTACAACAGGCAAAACACTGTTGTTAGTGCTTTTTTGGTATTCATGGGGTTTTCAATGGCAGCTTGTTTTTTGGGAGTGGGTTGCTAGGTCCGTCTCCTAAGCCTGCAGCACCTGATGTTCCCAGGTGGTCTCCCATCCAAGTACTAACCAGGCCCGACCCTGCTTCGCTTCTGAGATCTGATGGAATCCGAGACCGCAGTGGTATAGCTGCAAGTAACTAACTGTATAGTGATTTTAAAGTGTGAATCAGAGCATAGCACTCCTCTGCGTAACTCCAATTGCATCCCTTCAAACTAGAATAAAATCCAACCTCCCAGACATGGCTAACCCCGGACTGCACCTCAGTCTTTTTCCTTCTTGCTTACTACATTCCAGTCACAGCCTTGCGTTTGTCCCAAGCAAGCTGATTTTCACCATTCAGTTCCTTCACATCACCTATTCCCACCATCTACAAAGCAATCTTCCTTCCTTCCTTCCTTCCTTGCTTACTTGCTTGCTTTTCTTCTCTTCTCTTCTCTTCTCTTTTCTTTTCTTTTCTTTTCTTTTTCTTTCCCTCCCTCCCTGCCTCCCTTCCTTATTTCTTCTTTCCCTGGGATTAAACCCAGGGCCTTGAACATGCCAGGCAAGCACTCCACCACTGAGCCAAGCTCTTTCTTATAAATCAGATTTTAGTTTAAATGTTACTTCCTCACAGGAGACCCTTCCTGTGTGCCCCAATGTAAAATATACTCTCTCATCACATCATAATAGTTTATTTCTGTTGTTTATCTGACATTATTACTCTAATATATTCCCTTTTTTATTTGTTGGATTGCAGTCTTTCTCCCATCTGCAGTGTGAGCTCCACGAGAACAGGTTCAGTCTTGACCGGCACATTGTCCCCAGAACTACCACAGTGCTTAGAGCTGCTGGTACCAAGAAATGTTCCTCTGGAGCTCACACCTGTGGGTAGTATATCCAATGTCTGGATTGTCCCAGCCTGGCATTGCTTTCATCTGTTTCTTCCAGTGCCTCAACAGGTGGAGGTCCTGAGACAGACACCTCACCATGGGTTCTCAAAACCAGCATGGGAGCCATAGAAGGATACACCAGTGTAGTTTAATGCAGACATCAATTCGTGTGAGTTCTGCTGAAATCTGGGCAGCTTCAAGTCTTGAATAGAACAGAAATTAAAGTAAATTGGCTTTATGGCCGCTTGTTTCTTTCAACGGTATATTAAATGTGGATGCTTGGGTCGTGAGCATTTTACAGGGAGGATAACCATGAAATTGTGGGCATGTCAGGCTCACCAAAATGATGCTTTCATAATTATTTTCCATTCTTGTGGTTCTCCCACCTTTTTTCATACTATTACAGCTAGGTATGACAGTGCACACCTGTAATCCCAGCACTTAAGAGGCTCAGGTAGGAGGATCAATTTGATTTTAGGCCAGCCTGGGCTTCATTGTTCCAGACCAGCCTCTAGGCTGCATAGCAAGACTGTGCCTCAAAAAACAAAAACAAAAACAAAAACTTTTTAGTATTATTACAGTTTTGTTGTTGTTGTTTTGAGACAGTGTTATCAGGATGGCCTGGCCTAGAACTTGCTACGTAGACTAGGCTGGTCTCTAATTTGCATTGATCCTCCTGCCCTGCCTCCCAAGTGCTGGGATTACAGACATGTAACATCATGCCCCGGGCTGGGAGTTAGTTCAGTGGGTAGAGCGCTGCTCTGCAGTCTCTGAGGTCCCCAGTTCGATTTCTAGCACCGCAAAAATGGGAGAAGGATATGGCAATCCACTCTCGAGGCAATCCCAAAACAGTCAGCCATTGAAAACCCTGTGAGGGTCACTATGAGTCAGATACAACTCGATGGTATCTAACAACAACAAACAACAATATGCCTGGCACTATTATTATCATTACAGAGAATAAAGAATGAAGAAAAATGAACACGACCTCAGAAAAATATGATATCCCATTAAGCTTACTGACATACCTGTAATGAATATAGAAAGAGAGAGAAAAAAGCAAAAGGAAACAAAAATTTTAAATAGTGTCTGAAAACAAATTTGATGAAAAATTTTACACATCCAAGGATCTCGACAAACAACAGAAGTATAAATGCACCCATAGATACACATGTTATAGTAAAAATATTGAAAGTCAAGGACAAGGAGAAAGTCTTGAAGGAGCAAGAGAAAGATGAACTATCACAAGAGGACCTCACTAAGATCCACTGCTGACTTCTCATCAGAACCAGTAGAGGACAGAAAGCAGTGGGGTAAAGTTCAGTTTGCTCAAAGGCAAATGTGTTTGCCACAAATCCTATATCCAACAAAATTGTCTTTCAAGAATGAAGACAAATTAAGGAGCTAAACCTGGATATATGCATGTGTTTGCACATAGCTACCATGCACATGATGGTATTACTATCTGCTTTTTTACAGATGGAGAAACAGACCCAGAGATGGCAACTTGTCTAAGGGAAGTAACAGAAAAAAGTATTCAATCAGCATGCTCTTGATGACAGTATTGGTATATTAACTCAGCAATACACACATGTAAAGCATTTGAAATACTGCCTGACAAATAGTAGGTACTCAAAAAATATTAGTAATTATTATTAAACCACACGAAAGACTGGACCTTGGCTTATGTTATTCTTCCATCTAGATTATTGTACTTTTGTTTTGCTGACTATTGAAATTTCCCCCTTGTTGAAATCTCTGCTTAAATTTTACCTCCTTCATGAATCTGATGACTTCTCTCTTCTCTGAATTGTGTTGTACTCCTGGTGTTGCCACAGCTTAGCAGTCCAGTGGTCCTATTGCTTTATTTTTGTTGATTTTGCCTCCTGAACTAGCACCTAAGCTTTCGTTAGGTGCTGTAGAGTCATGTCCGACTCAGCAATCCTTGTAGGGTTTTCAATGGATTGTTTTGGGAATGGACTGCTGTGTCCTTCTCTCATTTATGCAGTGCTGGGGATCAAACCCAGGGCCTCAGAGAAAGCAGAGCCACATAAGAAATATTTTATTCTGTATATATGGAAGATAGATAGATCTGAAGCAAACATGACTATTCAAATAAGTTAATTTTGAGTGGATGCAGCTGCTGATTGTTTGAAGCTCTACACTTTTCTGTGGTGAGTATGTTTTCTCAGATTGAAAGAAAACAAGCAGGAGGGGGAAGGAGACATAAGAAGGTAATACGAGAGTGAACATGACCAATGGACAAGGATATGCATGTATGGAAATATCATAGTGAAACCCATTAATTTGTACACCAACTAAAATTAATAAAATTTTACCATTAAAAATAAATTTCAAAAATTAAAAGAAAATAAAGCTTTGGTAAGAAATGTAGGTAACTGTCAGAATTATTTTACATCAAGAACAAATACTTGAAGGGCTCCTCAGTGTGTTCATTTTTAGCTATAAATAGTCATCAATGGTGTGAGTGTACGGGGTCATACACTTAGAGAAGAAAGCCGAGTCTTTCCCCAATTAGTAGTAGAACTGAATATTTTTTTAAATGACATCTAGCTTTGTTCAGTATATCAGTGTTAATGCTTCTCTGATAGTGGCTCTGGAGTTGGGCCTACTGTCAGGGTATTTTAAAAGTCATCAGATGACTCTGCTATACAGATGGGTTGACAACCATACTACTGGCCAGGCGTGGTAGCACATGCGTGTAATCCCAGTGACTCTGGAGGCGGAAGCAGGAGAATCGCAAGTTTAAGACCAGAGGCAGTCTGCATAATTTAGCGAGACCCTGTCTCAGAAAGTAAAAAAAATGGGCTGAGGGTACAGCTCAGTGGTCCAGCACTTGCAAAGCATGAAAGCGCAAGGCCCTGAGTTCAACCCCCAGTACCTCAAAAAAACCATACTACTATGTGACATGAGAATCTTTTTTTTGTCCCCAGTACTGTGGGGTTGAACCCAGGGCTTCATGCATGCTAGACAAGTGCTCTATCACTGAGCTGCACCCCTAGCCATATGCATATATAGATATATAGATACATATAGATTTTTTTAAAAATTTGTAACAGTCTTGCTGGGGCTGGGATTTAACTCAGTTGGCAGAGCACCACTCTGCAGTCTCTGAAGTCCTGGGTTCAACTCCCAGCACCACAAAAAATGGGAGAAGGACGTGGCAATCCACTCCAAAACAATCCCAAAACAGTCAGCCAATGAAAACCTTATGAGGGTCGCTATGAGTAGGACATGACTCGACAGTATCTAACAACTATTTATTTATTTATTGTATTTATTTACAGTACTTGGGTGTTGAACCTAGGGTCTTGTACGTAGTTTGCAAGTACTCTACCACTGGGCTGCATGCCCATCTCCTTTTTTATTTTTTATCTTGAGTCAGGGTCTTACTAAGTTGTGTAGGATGCCTCTGTCCTCAAACTTGCAATCCTCCTGCCTTTACCTCCTAAGTTGCTGGGATCACAGATGTGGCCACCAGACTGGCCTTAGAGGGAGATTTTATGAGAAGAAAATAAGTCAGTTGTGCATGTTTGTGAAAGAAGCAAAGAATCTGGCTCAGTTAAGGAAAGAAAGATGTGGTTTGGAAGTAGGAATCAAGACAGAGGCCCATATGGCCTCTACTCTGCACCTCTCAGAGAGGATGGACAAGCTGCAGCTCAGAGGAGAGTTTAGGGGTTCTCCTGCCTCCAGGTCATGGTCTCTCTAACTCAATGGTTCTGTGGTTCTGTGATGTCACTGAAGAGAGAAGTATGGGGAGCTGGGCTCAGCTTTGGCTGCTCCGATTCCTCTGTCCTCTAGATTCTGTTAGTTTTTGGGGTGAGGGGAGGTGAGCTGAGTGATCAACGTGTCCCAGCTCAGTCTCCCCTCTGGCCACCTCAGCCCCCACCACCTCTATGGAGAGAAATTAGCCCGTGTGAGTCACTTCCACCGAAACAAGCGGAAGAATCTTTTAAGAAGCTCAACTGATCAAAAGAACAATGAAAATAGCCTTTTATTTTTCTGTTTCCAGAAAACTTAAAGAACAAGAGAACTACATTCAAACTGAGCTGGAAAGGAATATTTGGACAATCTGTGATTGTGAGAATGGACGAGCCTTCTAAAGCTAACCCTATGAGCTTTGAAACCACAGCAATCACTTTCTTCATCATACTTCTAATTTGCTTCATTTGCATCCTCCTTTTATTGATGGTTTTTATATATAAATGGTATAAATCCATGTTGATAAATTGGGATCAGATTTCAAGTCATGCTAGTGAATGTATCTAGAAATAATGTGAAATAATTTAAAATAGAACAAATAATGCAGCAGCAATCTACTTTTTCTATTTCAGGGCTTTAGTAATGCTAATTTCCTGTTTAAAAGTCAAATTCGTACAACACCCCTTAGAATCAGGACTATTCTTCCTTTTCTGAATCTTTTATTTGTTTGTTTTCAGTTTCCAAGTCAAGAAAAATGAAGAGACAGAAAAACCTCCTTGTACAGATGCTAACACAGATGAAGACTGTTTGGCTGCTAACATGGAGACAGGAGAGCAAGAAAAAAAGTCTGTACCTGTGGATGTGGAAGAAAGCCATTTTTATATGTAATAATATTGACGAACATGCATGAATTTCTAAAACTCTGTTGATTAATTTTTCCAGAGCCCTAATGGAAATCAGTAACCAGGCACCTGTGAGGCCTGGCATTCTTGTCCAGAGACGGAGTAAGGAAGCGGTGACCACACCCTTAGAAAACAGAGAGGACATGGAGGAAGAAGAGGAGGAGAAAGTTAAAGAGATCCATGAGCCTGAGAACGTTGGAGAAAAGGAGGAAGAGGTGATGTGCTTTTCTATTCTCAAGGGGCAATTGAGAATTTATGTTTGAGAAGGAGGAAAATCACCCAGCTAGGTATAAGAAGGGGTGGTGTTGCCCATAACTTAGATTTATACCTGGAATCAGTCCAGTGTTCATAGCTATTTAAAACATTTGTCTACCTATCATTTCATGTTATTAAACCAGTTACATAGCCAGGTTCTATGGCACATGCCTGTAATCCCAGCTACACAGGTGGCTGAAGCAGGAGGATTATGAGTTCAAGGCCAGAAGAAACAGAGGCAACTTAGTGAGAACCTATCTCAAAATAAAAAATAAAAGAGCCTGGGGTGCAGTTCAGTGGTAGAGCACTTTCCTAGCACACATGAGTACCTGGGTTCAACTCCCAGTACTGCAAACTCCCCCTGCCCCCCGCCATAAACCCTGTTTCATATGCCAAGCCTAGAAGCTTGCTCAGTTTTCATTCTTTTTTTCCTATTTTTCTTAATAATTCCACCTTCATTGTGTTTCACTTAGACTTCTAGGATCTTAGAGCTATAAGAAAGTCATCTTGGATGACTTTCTTGTAGCTCATCTAGGGATCCAACTTTCTCATGTTACAGAAAAAAAAAAAAAACGAGGTAAGTTATTCCCCTCCCCACTGTGAGTGGACTCAGGACCAGTCCCCCTGCTCCAGTTCTGGGCTTTTCCATAGCAGCACACCAGCATAGCCAGACCGCCATGAGCTCCATGTTCAGGACCCCTAATGACAAGGCACACGCCCTCCCGCCACACAACCAGGCCTTGTCCAAGGGAGAACAAGAGTCCAGGTGGTTCTTGGGTTTGACTTTTAAAGAGAATAGCACATGCCATCAGCTAATATGTATGAGTGTATGTATGTGTATGTGTATATATACATATATATATACACACATATATATGAAGCTAATATGTACATACATATATATATAGCTATTATGTATATATATGTGTATATATATATATATATGTATATATGTGTGTGTGTATATATATATGAAGAAATCAGCCATTGAAAACCCTATGAGAATCGCTATGAAGCAGACCCAACTCTACGGCCCCTAACAATAGTTTACACACACACACACACACACACACACACACACACACATATGCACACATATCAGCATTTAACAGTATATATATGGAGAGAGAGAGAGGTGTTGAGGGTTGAACACAGGGTCTCACACATACTTTGCAAGAGCTCTACTGCTGAGCTGCACCCCCAGCCAACTTTTTATTTTTATTTGAGTCAGGGTCTCCTAAATTACACAGGCTCCCTTGAACTTGAGCTCCTCCTGCCTCAGCCTCCGGAGTCACTGGGATATCAGGTGTGCCTGGCTATCAAATAATATTTGAGTGTGTCATTGTAGGCTTTTACAACCACAGAAATATGGTAGTGTGATCACAATGGATTATCATTTCTTTCCTATACCATTTAGAAATTCTTTTTGTTCTTGTTCACAACATATATAGAACCTATATTTTTAAAAGCAAGGGTCGTGTTCATTTATAAATTGATCATTTATACTGTTTGTCCCATTCCCTTCCAGGGTGGAAATTTTCAGAAAACACACAGACCCATCTCTAGAACTCCTTCAGTTGTTGAAAGGAGACCTTTGAAAGGAGTGACATTTTCTAAGGAGGTAATTGTTGTGGATCTTGGGAATGAATCTTCTGAACCTCGAAGCCGTGCTCGAGAACACAGAGTGAGAAAATGAAGCTCAAGAGTCTGAGCGTGAAAGAAATGTAACCTTTGACTAACACTGAAATGACTGAGGGTACTAAGTCATGTTGCAACCGCAAAATAATGGGAATTAATCAAATACAGATAGTATTTTATCTTTGTGCAGAAAGAAGTGGGCCATGTACAAAATTCTGTAAGTAAAATACTCAGAACTTGAATATAGTTTTTAAAAACTCATATCTGAGCTCAATTGATTGATTATATTAGGGTTTTTTTAAACTTGTCTACTCAAATGCTGTCCTAACATGTAAATAAAGGATTTTATGTTTGTGCAGATGTCTGTTAGGTGAGGCACATTTTCTAGATGCTCTGATCACAGACATTCATGACTGAGTAACACTACAGCTATCGTCACAGAAATTTCTATTAACTAGGGCTAGGGTCTTGTACTATGTAATCCCCATAGAAATCAGTCCTGAAACTCCTCTTGTACTGACAATTGCTTTTTAAAGATTGGTTTAGAAAAGAAACTACTATCAATAACAAAATGTCCTGTTACTTTAGACAAGTCCTATGATTATATTATTCTTGATTTCCATAGTTTAAAACTTACTGTCCAACCTCAGTGTGGTGGCACAACTCCTTGGGAGGCTAAGGCAGGAGGATCACTTGAGTCTATGAGTTTGATACGAGCCTGGGTAACACAGACTTCACCTCCAAATAAAATAAATAAATATATTTACTGTCTGTATGTGGAATATGACAGTAAAGACCATTATGACATCATCCAAACTACTGCAGTAAACATTTGTGAAATGTACAAGAGAAATAAGCAGAAAATGTAGCACATGATTCAGAGGCTTAGCACATTCTCATGCATATGGCCTATGATGAGTAAATGTTTGTTGAAATCTAGGAGAATATGTGCTAAAGCCAGAATGTGTGACACAATAATAGGTTTTGATGGGAAAAAGACCCAAGGGCTGATACCATCCCACTGTGAGGAGGGACATGGCCTAACCAAATGCAAACATGAGGTGATAAAGGCAGATGGGGAAGGTACAAGGTAAGGCAAAGAGGGGAGGCTGTGGGTGCAGCCTGGTGGTGGACACTGGGTATGAAGAGTAAAGGGTAGTGAGAAGTCAGTAAGATTACCATTAGGGTCCCTGGCTAGGTGTAGATATGTGGGCAGGGAGTGTGTTAAAGCAGTCTGGACTGTGTAGGGAGAGGTCTGCAGAAATATTCAGACACTATGAATTCTCCACAAACATTTAAAAATTTTTGTCTTCTACCTGATAATATTAAAAATTTTATATTTTCTTATGGAAAAACTACACATATAATTTATTGCCTTAAAGATTTTATAGTTTAGTAGTTGTAAGTACATTCACATTGTTGTATAACCACCATCACCATCCATTTACAGAAGTCTTCACCTTGAAAAACTGACACCTTGGACCCCAAGAATGACTCCCAGTCCTTCCTCCCTTAGTCTTTAGAAGACTGGATTCTACTTTGTCTCTGTGAATTTTGACTCCTTTGTTGTTCTTAGGTGCCATCAAGTCAGTGTCCAACTCATAGCGACCCTATGTACAGCAGGTGAAACACCATTGTCAGTGTTTCTCTACTATTCATAGGGTTTTCAATGGTTGATTTTCTTTGGGGAGTGGGTTGCCAGGTCCTTCTCTCAAGCATACAGCACCTGGTATTCTCAGGCAGTCTCTCAGCCAAGTACTAACCAGGCCTGACCCTGCTTAGATTCTGAGATCTGACAGGATTGGACACTCATATAAGTGGAATCATAACTATTTATCCTTTTCTGGCTTGCTTGTTTTACTTAGGATAATGTCCTCAAGATACATCCGTGCATCAGATTTTTCTTTTAAGCCTGAATAATATTCCATTTTTATGCATATATTATATTTTGTTTATCCCTTGTTGATGAACACGTAAAATGTTTGGCCTGTGTGAATAAAGCTGCTATGAATATTTAAAATTTTAATCTAAGAAAGTTCAGTGTTGTTTAGATAACTGTTTATAGCTGTGCATTCCATTATGATTTGGTTTCATTGTCTGTATCCCCTTCTGTATTTACGGAATCAAGTTACTTTGTCACAAGCTGTTGTGGCTCGAATATAAAGTGTCTCCTAAAGGTCATGTGGCTGGGATTTAGCTCAGTTGGTAAAGCGCTGTGCTGCAGTCTCTGAGGTCCTGAGTTCAATTCCCAGCACTGCAAAAATGGGAGAAGGACCTGGCGATCCACTCCCAAGGCAATCCTGAAACAGTCAGCCATTGAAAACCCTATGAGGGTCTCTATGAGTTGGATACCGACTTGATGGCACCTAACAACAACAATAGTCTATGTATTGGGTATAAATTCTTTGGGCTGGGATTTAGCTCAGTTGGTAGAGCACTGTGCTGCAGTCTCTGAGGTCCCAAGTTCAATTCCTAGCACTGCAAAAATGGGAGAAGGGCCTGGCAATCCACTCCCAAGGCAATCCCAAAACAGTCAGCTATTGAAAACCCTATGAAGGTTGCTATGAGTCGGATACCAGCTCAACAGCACCTAACAACAACAACAACAAAGGTCATGTGCCTTAACATTCAGTCCCCAGCTGGTGGCACTATCCTGAGAGGTTATAAAACTTTTGGAGATAGGATTCTTGCTTTGTGGAAGGTTGCGTAGGGGAGCAGCCTTTTGGAGGTTTTTACCCCCAGACTCACAGCCCTCATGGCTGTCTGTTCCTGGTCTGACTGTGAGGTCCTCTCCCACAACCCATACTGCTGCCACCTCCAGGCCTGCCCTGTTGCCATTATGGACTGATTCTCTAACTGTGAGCTCCCAATTAACCTCTTCCTCCATAAAGTTGTTTGAGTTGGTTTTTCTGCTACAGCCATGACAGCTGACTAATACACAAGGCTAATAAGAATAGAGGAAGAGTTCACACCTAAATGGTATGTCTGTGTCAAAGCAAAAGCCTGTTTCCTGGTGACTGACTACACTAATCCAGACTTGGTAGAAGTTCCAACAGAGAAAAATAGTGGGGAAATTGGCTATCAGTGATTGTAATAATACAGGCAAATAGACTTCGACAAAGCCATGAACATCATTACTATAATGTGAACAGCATCTGGCAGTAAGTGTTAACTTAATTTTTTTAGGTTTTGTGCTTTTGTTTGTATTCAACTTGTAAATTTCTTTTGATTTGAGTCAAGTGAAACTTCTTTTTTTTATTGGAAATTTTTAATATACACCTTAATGTGATTCATTCTGACATGGTTTTCATATGCATTTTGTTGTACATTATTCATATAAGTTCCCCCTCACCCTCTTGTGTGCTTCCAACCCCCATCCCCCCCGGCCCCCATCAAAGACTTCTTTACCATTTACTTGTCTTTTCATGGCAATATTTTTCCATATATCCTTGGGTTCCAGTTCTGTTTAAGATAGAAACTTTTTCTATAGTGAACTTTCTTTTTACCTTGTCAGAACTATTACATGCATTTTCTAGACCATCTATAATAATACCATTCTTAGTTTTTTTTTCTTTTCTTATGATCCGACCTTTCTATAGGATTTTTTCCTTCTTGTAATTTTGATTCAACTCCCACATATGAGTGAGAACATGTGGTGTTTCTCTTTCTGAGCTTGTGTCCGTTCACTTAAAATAATTTTCTCCAATTCCATCCATTTTGCTGCGAATGGCCTTATTTCATTTTTTTTGATTGCTGAGTAGTATTCTATTGTGTATAAGTACCATAGTTTATTTATCCATTCTTCTGTTGAAGGGCACTTTGGTTGATTCCATATCCTTTCTATTGTGAAAAGTGCTGCATTGAATGTGGAGATGCAGGTGTCTCTGTGGTATGATGACCCATCTCCCTTTGGGTAAGTTCCCAATAATGTTATAGCTGGGTCATATGGTAGATCTATTTTTAGTTTTTTAAGATACCTCCATATTGATTTCCACGGTGGTTGGACCAATTTATAGCTCCACCAGCAATGTGAGAGTGTTCCCTTTTCTCCGCAACCTCGCCAGCATTTGTTGTTGTTTGTTTTATTGATCTTGGCCATTCTTACTGGTGTAAGGTGAAATCTCAGAGTTGTTTTAATTTGCATTTCCCTAATGGCTAGGGATATTGAGCATTTTTTCATGTGTTTTATGACTTTACGGACCTCTTCATTTGAGAACTGCCTATTCAGTTCCTTTGCCCATTTGTGTATTGGGTTGTTTTCTTGGGAGTTTTTTTCTTGAGTTCTTTATAAATTCTGGTAATTGGACCTTTGTCTGATATATAGGGTGGGAAGATTTTTTCCCATTCAGTGGGGGTTTCCTTGACTCTGTTAGTTGTTTCTTTTGCTGTA